>DWQX01000979.1:0-32933 GCA_018245475.1 Pharmacophagus antenor
TACGGCGTCCGGCGGGCGGCGGGCGGCGGGCGGCGGGCGGGTCGAAGTCAAACATGAGTGCCCGCGCCGATGCTGCAACGGGTACTTGTCAACAGGAGAACGAACATCGTGCAGGGTCACATTTACAAAAAGCACCATGTTCAATATTGTCGAAAGTGCTTTCAAAACGTTACTTAATAACGCTTTAATTAATATTCATATAACATCTCTACCTCAAGCTATAACGAAACTGCAGGGATTGGTCCAAAAGTTGCTAATAAACGCGACGTCGTAACTCTTAAGAAACTAGGTGATATATTAAAAAAAAGTTCAACGCGAAAATTCATGCTTTGTTAAACGTAGATGAGTAAATTTAATTCAATAATTATAAACATTCCATTCTTTTTTTTTTATTTTTAGAGAGAACGTTAGTCATTGCATTATGCTTATGCAAACCAGTTTGTTGTGTGCATTATCTAATTAAAAAAGGTTTAGGAGTCATATTGTGATAACTTTTATTACCACAAGTCTCGCGTGCCGCACTCGAAATCATTACGCTGTGGTGCATTTGATCTTAGATGCAGAGTCGCATCGGCTATTTAAATGGATCCCTGCAATATTACTTGCACATTTCTCCCGGGTCTTATCCGGTAACTTGTATAAAAATCCATAATTATGTGGCTACTTTATAAGACTAATTTCAACGATATACTTGACGGTAAAAAAATTATTTAAAATTTTAGTGATAACATACTTGTTTCTAAAATTGATAAATATGTGTATCGAATTCAAGTTATGTAAGATTTGCGATATTCTTTTTCCTTAATTGGATTAAATTTTTATACTAATTATGTTTAAATCAGTGTTTTTTAACGAGGGGTGAGGCCATGTTCGATGGGGGTTTGGGATTTGGGGAGAGGGTTATTTTTAAAGATTACTCATTAAGCCGAATGTATGGTAGCGTATACAACTATCACTGGTGCTTGAGCTTGAATTTTTATATGGTAATTGTGCATCATAGTAGTTTGCACTTGTTTTCCACAAAGAAAGTGAAGTATTTTTTTTATACAATCACTATTAAAAATCTTTCTTTGTCCCTATATAAATAAAGGGGAACATGAGAATTTTAAAAGGATATTTAATGGACATAATGACCAAAAGTAGAGAAACACATTTAAATAATTGTATGTACTTATTTGAAATATAATAGTATGTTTTTGATTATTTGAAGATGGAAACTCGATATCATCATTTTTCAATGCGCGCCGCCCATCTCTGCGACATACATGAATATAAGTGCTACCATACATTCGGCTCGTATCTATTTCCACGTCGGTGGCGTTCAATTGCACGTGGCCTGAGTGCACACTCTTGAGAATAGACTCGTCCCCCCACACACACGAGTCACTGTGTGTATGTAATCTACATTTGACGTTTTAAAGATAATTTAGCGGGCTTCATTCGTTGAACAATTTTTTTTTACTGTTTGTATTGATATTTTGTAATACATTTATATTTTATTTGAAATTGCTCACTTATCCGGTGATTCGAGAGCCCCGAGTCCGATGATGCTGTAAAAGTCGTTAAAAAGACTAACAGCGAGTAACTTCATTCGATTATAGACATTTTTACTTAACTATTTATACTGTAAAGATTTTTTGGTAGTTAAACTTATTCAAGTTTCAAAACACCATACCCACTTTCATTTATAGTGGAACAGCAATGGGACATAATTTTTGCATCCGTATTCTACACAACTTTAATTAAAAAAGCTACTTCGAAACATAGTCATTTATATTATTACATTATTATATAATAGTTATCCATTATAATACAGCATTCAGGTATTAATGTCGCACCCTTGGCGCTGTCACATCTGCTAAATATAAAAAAGATCAGCTAAATGATGGAATAACTCTTATCTTTTTTACGACATTGTGGACATTAATAAAAAGTTAAAAATAGACGTCATGGTACAACTTGTTCATCTTGTCTAAATCTGGTTATATCACATTTCTTTATATTATCAAAGTTGTAAATGCTTGTCTTGAAAAATTGCATTTTCACACAAGTGACAGTTTGGAATCGTGGGTGCGATATACCTGTACCATTATTCCGAGAGGTGATTGGTTGAAGCTTTTACAGATACGTAGTAGTTCTCTCTCCTGCTGATGTATTAGGGAGTAAACCCTTTGATATCTACTGTCAATTTCATTATTGCAAATTTTAGTTTGTATTATCCCAAAACATAAAACCGGTGATTAAGAGAAACTGAAAAAATAAGTTTAAGTACATATAATGAACAAGTGTTATATCAGCTTTATATTTTCCCATTTACAGGATTAATCTTTATTTCCAAATATTATAGGACCCTACATCATGAGAATAGTACTACTCGGTTAAGAATCAGGTGTCACATAGAAAATAAAGTTTTGCGTCGAAATGAGAACTTTCTTCAATTTGGCTACGATGTGGAGACCAAGGATTTTATTAAAATTATAGCTGATACTCGTCGGCTTCGCTAGGTATAAAAGTAAGTGAAAGGTTAAGGGACCTAAAATAAATAATCTGAAATCAGCTACAAGTTATTCGGAATGGTTAGAATTCCGACCCGATACGTTTAATAGTTTTAACATGATTGGCAACAAAAAAAAACCTTTTTTTATGTACCGATTTTCTATTCGTAAAAGAATGAATTAATAACTTTAAAAACGAAATATTAATTATTAATACAATTAAGTAAGTTTTGGTTAGAGTTACTAAGCCAATGTAACTAGTTCATAATTTTTTAAATGAATATCTATACTTATGTTTACTTTGTGATTATTGTTCATATTATAATAAAAGCAAAATAACAAGTTTACGCCGTTAATCTTGACACTTTGGCTTTTTATAAAGAAAATATTGAAGCACCTATAAGTAACGATACGTAAAATACTGATCTATTAACAGAGGTGTGGGAAGGAGATTGAATCATCTCGAATTATCGGCAGATTTTTAAATTTTTTAATACCGCGCCAAACGTAAAAAACTACGCTGGCGTCCGGCGGACGGGGAATCAATTACGTTAGGTCGACGCGGTAATTCTATCCGTTAGCAAATGTTGGTTCGACCGGTTGATGCGGTCGGCTAACCACCTAGCACACGTCACCATCGTCCGCCGCCTCGCTCGTATTTTCCGCCTGCGCATCTGTAACGACGTTACCATAACCTGAAGATGTTGGGACAAGAGTAATTTAGGGCATAAAAGTATATCTCTGAGAAAATTTATCTAAGGAAAATGCGTTAAGCGTTATTGTTAGAAATCGTAATTATTTTTTAGTTGAATAGACTACTACTAGTTTCGAATAAAAATTATCAAATTTTATCAAAATATTTTATTTAATACAGCAAATATTTTTAGAATTACGAAAAAGTAAGAATACCACATAGATGAACTCCGGTTCCAGCATTACCAACTACGCTTTCAACATTAACACTAGGTTTACAACCATTTCGTGGTTTTCTTATCGAGACACATAATCATTTGATACATTAATTAATCCTCTTTGTATATTGAAAAAATCGTAATTGCTATAAAGGATAAAAAAAGTCGGACACTTGTAAGTATAATGAATTTTTTATTGAACATTGTTGCGATAAAATTACGCGGCCTATAATATAACCTAATGTTAATTAGTTAACTGTGTTCGACTTGTATATTAGTCCATTTAGGTCTATGCTATGAAATAGGTAACGAGTATATTCAGGATGTAAAATGAAGTATTTTATTGTTTCTAATGACCAAATCGAATTTAGGAATTTCAATAAAAAAACTTCTTGTCAAATGACCCTCTTGCACGTCATTGGACGAGCTCTTAGCTTTCACTAATGCATGCACAAGGACACAAATAGTCGAAACGGACCGCATAGCGAATCTAATCTTTAATTCGTCACACTTTTAATATCGCTCGATTACTGTAAATTATTACAATTATGTTATACTGTTACAAATGTTTTATTAAAAAAACTAGTAAGTTTCAAAGTTACGTTGTGACTTGGCTTAGAGATAGGGCCGTAAGCTTGTACTGAACAAAACAGGTTATCGGCTAATCTGATGACGGCAAGGGTCACACAATAGGCTTTATTAACATGTATGCTTTCCGTGCGATATAAATTGGCGATGACTCGTCGTATTTGTGGCGAGCTCGTCCCCAGCCAGCTCCAAAGCTGGACGTAATGATGTCATCGATTGTAGCTGACCGGGCGTGCCGCCTCTTTGTCTCAGTCGTCTCCTATAACTCGTAACTAATGACTGATGTAACATTTAAATACACGATTAACATCATTATAGTTTTATATTTTTTCGCGTGTGTAAATTTATTACTGACGTGATAATATTTTTGCCTTATATTATTTTCCTTACGAGTATTTTCCGATTTAAAAAACTGCCGAGCAATTTTGCGGTTTATTATGTTTCTTAAAATAATATATATCTTTTCCCCCGCTGGTTTTGTACGTGTGAGATAAAATAATAGTAAGGCCAATTATAAAAATTGATATGATTATTCTAAGCACTAAATATTTTACAAAACAAGTATTTGTTTAAACAGCACTGCGCTTTATGAATACCAAGTATATGTTAATGCGATTATAATAAAAAAGATTGTACACGTAACCGTTGCACACCTAAGCGTCTAAATTATTAATGTCTATTGCTTGTTTTATGCTATCAGAAAGTACAAAATTTTCAATTTCATGTAATATGTGTTAAATGAAATATAATTTCTCTCGATTTGTAATCATCTTGGGAATTATTTTTTCAGCTTTTACTGATTGTAATAATTTATGTAGCTTTCTTCTAGGCTAATTAAAAGTTTAATATGTGTATGGTAGACATAAGTTTTGGCAGTTTAGATATGCCGCTTTGCTTATTTCTGCTGCTAAGCCATGGTGTGCAAATATCACTGAGTATTTATTTCAAGGGCATTATAATTAGAGAAATATCTCCACAATGAACATTTTTATCATATTGCACCCCCGCTGCAATATTGTCATTTATGCGAAATTGAAGTTTTCAGTCATTAGAACTGTTTAAAACTTTTATATCTTAAAAATGTATAATACTTCCATATGTAGAAAGGACAAATAGATTATACCGTAACGATAGCTATCAGTTTCTTATTAAAAAAATAATACTCCATTAATATTATACAAAAGATACTATTAGTACATAATTAAGGTGATTTTTTAAATTTAGCAAATGTAACAGTGCCGCATCGAGGCTACAATATGTAAAAGGTGAAGAGAAGCGCAGTGTAAACATTTTTATAACTACTGTATTGCTGTAGGCATGTTAGATTATCGCCAAATAAATTCAAGTTGTATGAAAATAACAAAACAAAATAAAAATATAGGAATAAATTTTATTCAAAAAAAAAAACATTGTTAATGTTAATCATGTTGATAATGTGTAATTTTACTTTAATATTACTTCGAGCAATACATAATAACTCATTAATTGTAATTTGTAACATAAAATTATAACATAATTGGTAATGAACAAATGTCTATGATAATAACATAAAACAAAATTATAAAGTAAATGCTTAATCCGTAAAAAAGTTTTACAAGGTTTAGATAAGTTTGTGAGCAACACTCGATAACCGCATTGATTATATTGTTTAGGTCACGCTACGGTTTAATTTTATGGGTCCAAGTCATTGAATCACTCCCTTAGGATCTGCATCATTAAGTGGGTAAATGGTTAATGAAAATAGAATGAGCACTAAACATCGAAGCGGAATTTTGCCAGTCACCTAGCCGTCGTTAAATGTTGTTATCGTCGGCGATTAAGTGACAAAACAACTCTGGATGACTGAGGAGGGAGGGGGAAGTTAGGTTAGTGGAAGGGGGCTCGAGAATAATAATCTCAGTTTACGACGGCAGCCGAGTGAATCAATAAAAACACTAATAATGCACAGGCGTAATCCGGATCGTGCAACGTCGCGATTACTGGCACTAACGAGCTCGTAAAAACGGATATCC
Source organism: Pharmacophagus antenor (assembly GCA_018245475.1). NCBI lineage: Eukaryota > Metazoa > Arthropoda > Insecta > Lepidoptera > Papilionidae > Pharmacophagus > Pharmacophagus antenor. The sequence goes on from DWQX01000979.1 coordinate 6,007, forward strand.
AATGCACGGCTCGGCTTGGCTTAGCCGAATCGTAACGCCGCGGGCGTGGATAGGGCGCGAGCTCCGCGCTCAACGCTTGACGGGTCACGCGCAGCGGCAGAGGCGAGTGTTCTCAATGTAAAAAAATACTGTTTATTAACATCAAAAATTAAAAAAAAGTTTCATACAGACATATTCAAAGTAACGAAGCAAATAGGGTAGAAAAGAATTTGTGTGGTCATAACATTAGAACGTGTGTTGATATTCAAAATTCTAACTACTTTTGTGATTTGTGAACTAATTTACTTTAGTGAGAACCGTATGCGACGCTTTTCAGGACTATTTACTCGCTTATGATTTTCATGGAAAGATTCAAAGATGGCCTTACAATCCGTTACCTCGACATATCCTATTAAACGATAATGTTCAATAAAATTCATAAATTAATTAGTACAAAATTAAACGATGTAGAAACATTAGCCTCCAACTATAATTATATTTTAAAAACTAAAACGGAATGTTTAAATTTTACTGTAGAACCCTAAAATGGCGCACTGGATCCATTACTCTCAATTTACGCCAGGTTCAAGGAAGCGCGCGAATGCCGGCAGACGCGGCGGGTGTCCTCTTTGATTAAACCCCGGGAAGTAAGAAGTAACAATTTGTGTGCATTTCGCCGTTCACCGAGCTACAGTCCCTCCTGGATTGCTCTTGAGCTTACTGCGCTACAGCATCGTAGCTTTATTATTGTTTTATTTCCGCTCCCTGTACAGACTATGGGGACTGGTATAATGTAAAAATTTAGTGTAACGCCGACCAAAGTTTTTGTAATAAGCATGTAATATAAAAATTTGTATTGAAATGATTAGAAATAACGTGGCATAAAATACACTTGCTGGAAGTAATAAATATTTTCCACAACTGCACATCATTTTTAAATGATTGTTACACGTAATGACATCCAAAATAAAATGAAACTGTTAGTTATTACACAGACTTGTGCGTGTAATTGGTTACGTATAGTAATTGCTACCTTCATGGCGCAGTGGTTTACAGCTTGTCTTGTATCGCGGTATTCCCGCGTTTAATTCCCGAGCCATAGGAGTAGTGTAGTCTGGATTGTGGTAGGATTTTTCGATTCCGCCAGGCTAGTTAGCTCAATGTCGATCTGCCGTATTAACGCTCATCGTATTATTATATACATGTTATATACATGTTAACGCATGATATTATATACATGTTAGCGCATAACCAAAAAAAATGTACCAAACATGTAATGTAACACATTACGTTATTATAAAACAAATCATAATTTGGATACTCATCTTCGTTGTTGTTTTATCCATTTGTTATCAACTGGTGCTCAAAGACCTTTCGCGTATGGCTACACCAACATAACAAATAATTTTATTTAAAATGAACAATTAAAATTATTACATTTATACTTATGCGCTACACATTTATTTTCTGGCCACTTAAGTGATAGAGTTTTGATAGTATTAGATGATTAGGCTTTTTTGACCATTGCCACTCCTGCTTTGTAAATCTGCAGCCTTTACAGTATTGCTGCGTGTTGACTTCAAATAATTGGGCATAAATAAGATAGACCTTAACATAACTACGAGAAGAACAAAAAATATGAACAACAATGATTATGTAAATGCTACTAACGTTTAGAAGTAAATGACTTTTTTATATTTTCTATTATCTATTTTAAAAATATCTGAGTTCTTACCAAAGGGCGTGCTCAAAGAGAAATGGATAATTTTATCTCGATTAAAAGTGAACAAAGTGATTCTATTTAATACAGAAATTTTAACTTTATAGTTTGAATATTCGAGGGGTGCTGTCCTAATAGTACGCAAATCGCTCCAAATATATTTGTTTTGTAGAATAATTCGTAATATTTTCTCAGTTCTGGTTGTTCTCAAATATCCAGTCTCTATTGTCATCTTTCTGGTCCGTGACCCAAGCGTATATCCGTCCATTGCAGTTTCACCGTAGCGTGGGCGGACGGACCACCTACAGTCCACTGGCTGTTGTTGACACGCTCGCTTGCGTAAATCTACGTATCGACGCGCGCCCGATTGTTGCCGCGCCATGTTATGCAAATATCTAGTCGACTGTGTTCACCGCTTTTTATTTCAATAGTAACTAAGGTTACGGATCAATAGAGTTACGAATGATAAGGGTAGGGTTGATTGTACACGATGGACAAGAAGATAAACAACTCAATACTAAAAAATTAGAAATCCTTTGAAAAGTTTAAGTTATCCAAATTTGTCTATAAAAATATATTTCTATATTTCTTAATGCTCTTGAATTGCATCCGTATTGAGATAATAGGGCTCTTACTTTTTGTAACTATTGCTCCAAAAAACTTCAATTGAATTGTAAAGTTTTAGAAAAGTCCGAAATTGTATTTTTTCCATCGCTCATTACATTGCATATTAAAACCTCATCGCTTTCATGTATTAAGTGAAATACATTTATTGCCTCTATATTATCTATTAATTGTTTTTTGACACATTTGCTGGCCGGGAGTGTACGAGTACATTGATTTAACTCTGCGTTTAGATTGAGGCGCGCGGCGTTAGGAGCGCGTGCCTGTCGGCTGTCCCGGGCGATCTTCGTCTTGTGACGGAATTAAAATTAATAGCTGCGGCACGTCTAGGCCGGCCCGACCCGCTCCCGGTAATTTGTTTACTCGTCTCGCTCAGGATTACGTTGCGCGCTCCGTTGAATTGGTAACTGCTGGTGACTCTTTAGCTCCGAGCTAAAATATACTACAAACTTGTTTGACGATAGCATTACGATTTTTTATGCAAAAGTTACTTTAGGCTAAAATTTAATAACTATGTTAGTTATGGAAACGGTTGCTCTCACCAAAAGGTTATGTTTCACATAAAACACATCTCGCCTCTAGTAACATCAACCTATCTAGTCTCAACGACAACTACGAAATGGAACTTATGTGCTGATACCGTAACACACATTGTAAGTACGTTAACCACTACCAGGGGCGGTATCGCCCTACTGGCCGAAGACCCCAGCATATTTTATTATTATCAATGATTTACTTTAGACTTCATGAATTATAATTAGTACAGTCTTTACACGATTACAAACAAAAAAAAAGGCAATAAGTTACAATCATATAATGACGTTTTACTACATAAATATGTATTTATGTGTTTGGGCTTCCATACAGACTCGCCACTGTCGATGATATGTTAATGTGTTATCCATTTTCCTAATTTCTATCGTTTGCCTAATGTTTAATGTTGATTATGTAGAAATTTGAATGTAGTTAGTGCGTAAGCTGCATTTGTCACTTGTGTAAATTCGCTTATTTGCTTATGAATTTGCCTGCAAATACACGTAATCAGTCTAGATTCAATCTGACTACGAGATCTCGATTTATCCTTGATAGCTGTAATCTTCTATAACATTTTATGAATAATTAAAAAGCAAATCTTGTATGTTGCTACAACGTGCTGCATTGTCGTCTAAAACAGCCACCAAGTATGAACACAACGATGTGCGTTAGCCCCACACTGACCACAACTGTACTAATAATTCGTATTTTACGTCAAATTTCATTTAAAGAATATGGACGAAATACAATTGTATTTCATTTTGGAACAATTATACGTTAAAGTGTGTCTTTCCTTATGCTTTTTGCTTCTACCATTAGGATAATTTTATAAAAAAATTTAAGAAAGTGGTCCATCACTTGGTACATTTATCTTTATCTATCTTATTTATCTTTTAAATTTAATTGATGAAAGATCAATTAAAGACAAATCACATGTGATTTTATAAGACATAGGTTTGATAGTTGTACTTTAATAATACTATAATTGGTGCAGTAAATATTATACTTTTGGTACTATTTATGGAGATTGATTATATTTTCGTCTTTAATAGGGCTGAAAGTTGTATGTATATATTTTGAATATTTTAATAAAAAGAAGAAGTTTTTAACTATTATTTACGTTATGAAAGATGATTCATATTAAAATTACGGTTCCGTGACAAATACGTCCTATGGTGCGGCAGAAACCTAATGTGTTTATTGTATCAGTGTCAAGCCTCATCAAAATGCAAATGAGGATGAGACCGCCGCGACGCCGGACAGTTGTCCGTGTTATATTAAGTTATTCTCTGCACCACAGTACATCTCTCCGCTGTGTAGCCTTGATCCTGGATATATGTATACTAGTATATATCGCGGATATTTGTGATAGGTTTTGAACGTTTTCACGGATCCGCCATTAGTTGTAATATATGAAATAGACAATCACTGTCAAGTTTATAACAGTATAAATTAAAAATAATAATTTAATCATTTGGCGCATGTGTAATATATCTGACACTGGTTATAGATGTGTGTCATTGAAAGCATTTTAAAACTTACTACGAGGACTACCTAACTTTACACTGTTAATCACCATTATAAGTCGATAGACGCCTACTGTTAGATATAGGCCTCCCCGAAGGATCTTCACACCAATCGGTCTTTTGCTGCCAGCTTCCAGCACACTCACATTACACTATTACGTGGTAATAAATAATTGTAATTTAATCTAAAAATTTCTAATGTAATTGCTCTTAATTAATAAAACTCTTCTTTAATATAAATTAATTATTACAGTAGTTATAACAACAATACCTCGTCTCTGCTCTCACCGTGGCTTGCAAATTTACGTAATGCATAGTCTAAAAGAACGAGACGAGGAATGAATCGGTCGCCGTGGCCCGTTGCATGTGGTTAATAAGCCAGCGGAGTCGGGCTCGGATTTCGGTCGTTAGCGGGGAATTGCTGACACCTAATTAGTCCGACGCCCCGACACCCCGACACCCAGATACCCGACGACACCGCTCCGGTGTCGCTCTCACACACGACACGTGATATTTATAGTCACTATGGCGGAAACGTCGCTTAATACTACAACGGCGGTTACTTGTGGTCTGCAGTGAACTTGTATTATTAATTTGATTACTAAATTTGCTGAAGATCTTCAGCGTATCGCGTTAAAATTTTTATTACTACTTGATTTGTTTTTTTTTTGTTAACAGGCATGGAGGCGATAATGTCAGAGTTTTTCAACGACACAACTACTGCTTTCTACATCATCCTTATCGTGTGGATCGCCGACCAGTATGATGCGATATGCTGTCACACATCAATTGCCAAGCGGCATTGGTTACGGTAAGGATAATCTATATTAAGAATTCATAATGTTCAATCATTCTATATAGGGAAAGAGTAATAGGATATCTGTCCTATTACTTTTTACTTTCCGTGTACAGGTACAAAATAGGATTGTTTATAGATGACAAGCCGTCACCCGCTCGTTTTTGTTGTTAAATATTAACCCACAACGGTGCGGAAGGCTTTCCGAGCTTAATTCCATCCAGTTCCAAACTGTTTTGTTGTACGGATAGAACCAGAGTAATGACATGTGCGTAGCACAAGTCATAGTACTAGTAAATTTTTGTAATTAAAACGGTTTTGGCCGCCAAGTACACGGCATTGGAACTAGTAACTAAAACTTAGACGCAGCTTATATGGCATTAGTCCGTTAAAAGTTAAGATTAATCTCTATTCAGTATGTGTATCATCGAATTCATCGACTCAAATTGAAATCCAGTTGGGCAGTAGGGCAGTCAGTCGTTCAATGGATCAGTTAAACCTTTGAATTTTTATGTGTAGATGATTTATAATGAAATATGCATATGCAGTTAACTGTTAAAACATATAACTCGAGAAGGGTAGGGATATTCGTGAATAGCTGCAGATGGCAATAAAAGCGGCGTCACGCTCACTACAAGACCGTCATTGGGCGAGTCTTGCAGCCTATGCCCTCTTCACTCCGCTGTGGGTGATTAGGTCACTTTATTGACCCCCTTGTAAGGGTAGGCAGATGCGGGTACTGTCGATGTCTTTTGAAATGTCATTAGGGTATGTTAATAAAATATATTACAAATAATCAAAATATTTTAAAATAAGCGGTATATAAGCAAAACTACAACACTTGAAACAGCTTGTTTTTTTTTTATTTAAAATACGTCATAAATAAATAATTTAACATCTATTTGTTTATAATTACATTTAACAAAACCTGGAGTAAGCAGAATATGAAACGAAAGATTTGGTTATCTTATATATAATGCAAGTTATGGTATTATTAAAGATGGTGTACTTTTTAATGTTTTTGAACAGAAATTTAAGTTACGAATTAACTTTTGCGACGTTGACTTTGTTTTTAATATGTGAACCATTGGGGTTAACGATGACTGCCTCCGTAGCACAGTGGTTTAACACATAGCGCGGAAATTCTGGGATTCATTCTCGAGCCACAGGTGCAGTGGAGTCTAGAGGGTTATAGGGGTTTTTAATCCCGCCTGACTGGCTAACACATCCTCAAGGGCAATCTGTCGACATGACCGCATTTCTGTTTCCGCAATCATGACGCATGAGAGACTCATTACCACTTAATATCAGGTGAAATTGAAGTCAAGTATTAGCCAATAACCGATAAAAAAAATACCACAAGTGAAATGTTAATATGTACGGCGTTGTTTAAGAGTAATCGAGCATACCTAGTCCGAATGATAATTAAATCTATATGACAAGCGTGGGATCGCGGCGACCGTAACCGCCATTCTGTTGACACGTACGGTTATATCAATCGTGCAATCATTAAATTATACGGTACACCCAATACTATGTGTGTGTTTGCTTCCGTTTGTTTATTGCTCGTTATTTCTGTAACGCACATTTCCGTTTATTTGTAGTCGAATGCCGCTGATGTCTGTTTCGTAGCTTCACTAATGGTGTTTCTATATTGTTAACCGATTGCATTTTTTTTAATACTTTTGAACGTATTGCAAGATAACCTATGTAGAGGCTCTGTAGAGCGATCTACGCAAGCTGGCTAGTACTAACTGGAAAACAGTGGCCGTAGACCGTGTTTAGTGGCGTAGACTCGGGTAGGACTATTTTCAGCAGGGGACTGATGTCGGCTGACGTTGAATAGTTTTTAATATTAATGTAATTAAACTTCTAAGGTTTTTTTCTAGTAACTGTATTCAGTCATTATGTAATCGGTGTAGTTTCAAACGGTTGTTATGTAAGATTTCTCATGTTCCGAATATGAAATCCTCATGGAACTATCTATGCATATGTCACGCCTTTAATCTTGTGCACTATTTCTCTAAGAGTCACCACCGTCTACAACTCGTTACACAAACAATCGGCTACTTTGTTTTTTCACCAAGTTCGTAGTGCGTGTTCTTCCTTAATCAAAAGGCGCCCGAGCACGAAGCAATTTGGTTGGTCGTCTGCGCAGGCAATAAGGAGAGTGAGCGCTATTAAAACAAGCGCAAATAAAGCAAATTGAAAACGGCACTGTTCCCCCTGACGGGTTGTTGGAAAGGGGGGCGAGGAAGCTAGCTGAGCTCCGTACGCCGCGCCGGGGCCACCCTGCGAGGAATACTCGGCCGTTGTCTATGAGACTCCTCCTAAGCGTCACATGTATGCACATATTTTTATTTCCTTTTACAGTTAAGTTGATTGGAACATTGATTTTCATCATAGCGTCTGTTCAGACTATGTATTTTTGAGCTAGTTTTTACCTTCGGTTCTTTTTTTTTAAATAATTATATTATATTATTTTCTAACTACCTATTATAACTTAAAGTTTCATCGTCATACACAGCTTCAATTTTTATAGGTTCAAATGCACGTACAACAATCTTCTTTCATGTATAACATATATTCAATAAAAAAAAATTGTCTTAATTATTTTTTTTCAAATATCTTAAAGTTAGACAAGGTTTCGTGCCACTTGGGGCGTATGCGACCCTCGCTGAAGTATCTTTTGAAAAAGTTTTGACTGCATGTTTTGTAAAATAATTACATACAACTTTAATTCATATCAAGAATAAGTAAAATTGTGAATAAGTGATAAAAATTGTCTGCATATATCATTTTCACAAATACGCAATGATAAAATCTGCCAAAAACTCTCTGGCTCGGAACGTGATAAGAAATAATTACAATGTTATTAACAGTAAATTAAAATGAATAGTCTAAGACATTTCATAAGTATGGAACTTAAAATTTACTTGTCTCCCCACGTCAAATGGTGTAGTATTTACGGTGTGTTTGGCAAACCAAAAAAAAAACATTTCAAATAATAATTAACAGATCGTAGGTAGATTGCAGTGGGGATGTGTATGATGTTCGCGTCACCACTTCAAAACTTGAGACGAGTAGCCTTTAACAGGCTTCGTAGTCGGTTGTCACTGACTGTTATCAAGTTAGCGTTGTGTCGGCACGATATGTGGACGGAATTAGGCTGATAAACTACATTACGTGGTACATTTATGACTGACTTGCACATAAGGGTGCAATTATGAATTAAATTGACGGAGACTTGTTCAGCGTTACTTGGGTGGTCCAGTGCTTATTGATGCTTTTATAACTTCATTTTTGCTGATTTCAAAGATTATTGCGAACACTTTGAGCTGTAACTGCTTCCGTGGGGTAGTATTATATTGTTTACCTTGTAACGCAGAGGTATCGGGTTCGAGTCCCAGGCTATAGAAGTGGCAGAATCTGGATGTACGTAAGTGGTACCACTCTAAATATCAATCTGCCGCCATTATTAGAGCCTATCGTTGTCTTCCGACAGTCATACATGTAAGAGCAAGAAATATTCTGGGTGAATACGCTTTATCATCTAAGTTTCATTCCCACTTAAACTTAGGCGAAATCGAGGTCGTGTTAGTCCCTTGCCGACAAATACCACACATGACAGGCAGCCTTAGTCATGATATCGTGATTTATCGGTTGTCTTTTGCCTTTGTTCATTGTTCCCAGTTGGTTGACTTTTTACTTTGTTAAGTTGTAATGAAAACGATTGCTGTTTCATGTTTGATATGCAATGTTGACCCGTTCTGGTCTAAAGCGTATGGTTTGCTTTAGTTGGCCCATTGGTGTAATGGTAGTTATCCTGCCTTTTTACACCTGGTGTCGCGGGTTTGATTCCCGCACACGACAAACATTTATTTATATGATGAACATTTGTGTTTGTTCTGCGTCGGGTTTTTTTATCTATATTTATGTATTTATTTAAAAAAATTATATGTATGTATATCGCTCTCTGATAACCTATACTACAGGTGTTTGGCCACCTATCTTGGGATCAGATTACTATGTGTGAAAAATGTTCCAGATATTTATAAAAAAAGTGAAAATCGAAAGAAAATGTACTTTTCCCGATGATTCTTACCGTACGCTGCTATATGTTCTTTAAAACGTGTTTCCAATTGCGGTTAGTCTGCTCAATATATGTGCTATCGCCGGCACTTGTTTGTTTCTCTGTGCATTGTCCTTTTTTTATTTAATATTCTTAAAGATCAATCGGCCTTCAGTATTTGCACCAATTTTCGAGACCATCGACTTACTTTGATGGATACCTATATATCACAAAGAATCCCTTTTAAATTTCTCGTCTTTAGGATCAACAATATAGGTTTAGTGATGGTAATTGTTGCAAGGTCAGTCAGTGACTCAGTCAATACTTATAATATACATAACATTGACTGCAAACAATTTTGTAAAATCCTGACTTGTATTATCTCTAAATAATATCGCTTTAACAACCCGCCTTATCTTAATTTTTCTTAAAAGGAATGTTGTTTTAATATATTCAAATGACCGTAATAGTAAAAAATAATGAGGGTAGATATTAGGGCAAGTGTAACAACACCGGCCCGGTCGAGTGAATAAAACTAATCGAAGCGGACTTGAGTTCTTTGGTATAAATCAAGCTCCCCTCGCTATGACGCCCGCCGGAGCCTTCAATTTGGCACATCCTTAAAATGACATACGAGAAGCGGCCTCCTAACGACCCAGCGTCGGCGCTCTCGGCGAGTTATAAATAAATCGAAACACACATTATTGCTCAGCTGGATCGCTAACGCTTAATTCATATATTAATAACTATTAAGATATATTATAGATTTTTTACTTCTTTTCAATGGTTTTATTGATTCCCACATTCGCGTGTGCTTTACCCTAACGTAGACTGGCAGGGAAAACTATTTGCCATTATATTCGCCTGAAGTGCAAAATATTGAGCTTTAAACATTTTAAATAAAAAATATATCAATACTCCCTACTAATTTAATAAAGGAACATAATACTTGACTATTATTTTTTGCCTCATTATAATTTTTAGGGTTTTGAACTTGCAAAATATACATAGTGTGATTAAAATGTTATTGTAACTTTTCCAGTCGTATGGACTCGTTTATGACACCTGTTATCATGGCAAGATGTAATAACTACCGAAATATATATATAAAGAAATTTTATTATTTAGCAATAAACTAGTAAAATAGTTGTAATTTATCTATAAAACAACACACGTACAAACAACGTCAATATTGAAAAGAAACTATTGATCTCATCGAAAGTTCGGTGTTGGTGTATCGTGTAGTGGCAATAAGGGCGGTGTCGTGAACAAATTGTCGCTGCGGCCTTAATTGGCGGTCGAGGAGATTTATGCGGGGAGCCGGTCGTCGTGCGGTCGTTACCCACCGCGCGGGAACCCCCGACCCTTGGACTCGCCAGTCGCCGCTCGGTCCCGTAACCGTCTGTCGTATTATCGCATCCGCAGCGTCCCGCAAAACCGACACTGTCCGTCTCAGTCCCGACATGCTTCATTATAACATACATTGAAAATCTTGCGTTAATTATTTTGTGTTGTTAAAATTTCAAAGAATTCATATTGCAAATGAACAGTATAAAATATTATTAAAATAATGAACGGAATATACATCGATCGTTTATTGTACGAGTAAACAATCTATACATATAAAATGACTAAAAATGACCTATATATTAAAGCAGTCTACTTTGCATGCCTTAGAGACAAAAATTGGAGTTTGTTTTTTGTGATGTGTTGGTATCCATTAACGTTTTCTAAAATTAAATTACTTCAAGTCGATTCGAATATAAATGAAACTGTTTTATTCTCCGCGTCGATGGACTCGAAGGTTGAACACGTACTAGGCTGACTTCTTACCCTTTTTTTTTTGTTTTGTTATCGCTGGGAAAAATGCATTAAGCATCCCCTCCCGTCGGGGGACGGAAGGGGTATGTGGGACTCCCAGTGCCCGGTACACCCACTAAACAACCCAGCGGCACTTCCGCATCGCCTTTGGTGGTGGGGAACTGGGGATCAGCTTAGCCTGGACTTCCAGCTCCCCGCCGGCATTTGCCCGCCTACAGCGGCAGGCCCTTCACGCTCCTCCCTTGTAAGAAGGGGCTCGAGGATGACCGTGAGTGCTCGATTATCCTCAGTCGGCTGGGTGATGAGCGGTGCGATGCGGGCGAGGGCGCTCCCGTGCCTGTCGCCCGCTGCTCATCAACTGGGAGATGGAGGGTGGTCGACTATCCGCCTTCTTCTGCCTCTCCTGAGGCGGAGAAGCGGGGCGAAAGAATCGTCCTCCCGCGCGCGCTCTGCCTTCTCCTTCTGTGACATCACGTCCTCACAGAAGGAGACGACCGCCATCTACGCCTCCTCGCTCCCCAACATGGCATTCCCCACGGCGGGGAGCGAGAGGTCTGGTTCGATTGCCACGACGAGACTACGGCGCCGCTCCGCCCACGACGGGCAGACCTGGAGGGTGTGCTGTGCCGTGTCCTCCGCGGCGCCACACTCATGGCACGAAGGGCTTTCCTCCCTTCCGATCCGGTGAAGTTACGACCCGAAACAACCATGTCCGGACAGCACCTGCACCAACCGGAAGGTGAGGAAGCCGTGCGACCGTTCCATCAAATCCTGAAGAACGGGCCACAGCGCGTCGAGGGTTCGACGGCCGAAGACCGTGGAGGCAAAGTCTTCTGTCCAGTGACGGACGACGGTATCCCTCGCCCTCCGCCAAACAGCCTCGCGTTGTTCAGGGGCAGGGCGCTCTCCGAGCGCCCTTCTCCTCGCCGCCCATTCGTACACTCTGGCTAGCACCCACGCCTCGAGTTCCCAAGGCAGGGTGCCGGCCAAAGCGCACGACGCTGCGAAGCTGACGGAGCGGTGCGCCCATGCCACCCATTGAGCAAATGCCCTCTGGGGCACTCGCAAGGCTGTGGTATTCTCCCTTCTTTGAAGGGAGTCTGCCCGGATGGGCGCCCCGTACAGGGCTATGCTTTTCAGGATGCCGGCGTACAGCTGGCGGCATCGCCCGCCTGGCCCCCTCATGTTAGGCATGAGCCATGAAAAGGCCCGGCTTCTCACCCTAAACTAAACCTAAAAGAATTATTATCAGCTAACTTAAATTAGTTGCTGCACCCAGAGACGCGGGTGCATGATAGTTAGTGCATATATATAAGATATTTGCACAGTTTTTACCCAAAATAATTGTAGGTAATCTACAATTAATTAAATAAAAGTTGTCCATTTTCATGTAATTGTAATTGTATTATTTCCACTTACTTAAAGATAGAATTTAGTGTGTATTTTTCATGTTTTTTAAGATGAACTTTGTCGCGAATCCAGACGCTGGGTTCAGTAAAGCGTATGGCGAATGAGCAATGACGGCTGCTACCTATCGTTAATTACGCCTCAATGGAATGAGCTACTACACATGAACGTTAATGTGTACGCACGCTTAGTACAACTTTTACTTTTTACTACCGGTACAGGATTCCTCAATTATTTTGTATGTTCTTTAAAAATTAGCCTAGAATAGTTTTCTGTGTCATGTTTACAAAAGTTTCAAGTTGCTTACTTATAGTTAGTCGTATGGCGATCGATGAAAGAATGAGTACTGTAGTAATTTCCATAGTGGACAGACATTGATTAGTATATAGATGGACTAAAATTGCACTACAATATTTGAGTAAGGAATAAGTACTATTAGTGAATGAGGCAACAATTTAAACTTGCATATTTTGTCCTCCAGTAAATCTATTCATATTGTTTACCTTTTTATATATTTTTTTCATAATATAGTTTTTTTGCTTTTTTAAAATATACTACTTCTAATTTTAATGAATGGTATAATATATTAAAATTTAAAAAGTACAAAATCTGAACTTAATCAACGGGAAATGCTTCATTAATAATAAACATAACGACCTATAAAACAAAACATTGTGTATGTCAAATAAATGTGGTGAAATAATCTGTATGTTATAGATAAATTATACGCATTAAAATAATGAGTGACCCCAAACCGTACTGTAATAAGTAGTGCTTATATTTTGCATGAAACTGTATCCTAATGATTTTCATTTGGAAATGGCTATCATCTCGGTTGTTAATTAATAGAATTTATTATATTATCTATTCAGGTAGATGGTACACGTTTATAACAATTTTGAAATTAAAGAAAAAAATCTTACGCTCGATTGTAATCAATTGATCCCAAAAAAATGTAAGAAATCGATAGATTGAATTCGAAAAAAGAATTCATATTTTAATGGCTGTTACTTTATAAAAAAGATACAAAACATATCCATGAAACTTGTATAGTAATGGCAGATCATTCGTTTAGTACTTCAATTATTTTTATAGCGTTGAAATCCTTTGTTTCCGCATAATACATTAAATCTTGTTCTCTAATTAACCATGCGAACGTAGCCGCAAACGTAGTTGATCTAAGTGAGAATTTGCTTCGCTGTCGAAAATTTTTCAAATCTTAAAATAAAAACAAAAAGAATTTTCGTAAAAAAATAGTATTGAATTGGTTACCAATTTATTTGATTTTTCATTTTTCTTTTGGAACTTATTTTGTGGAGCGTACATAGTATCTAAAAAAAATTCATAATTCAGGTTAAGCATGGATCGGAATTATTTAATATTACTTTGCTTCATTAATCGTGAAATACTGGAAGCGACGTCACGGTCCCTTCGTGGAGACGATTAGTCGCGGGCCACGGTCGGCGCGGCGCCCGGCGCGACGCTTGTGGCGGCTTAATTTGCATCTCGAAGTCAATGCGTCACGCTGTATCACCGTCAACACCTACGTGATGACGTAATACATGTTCACTGAATAATTTCTTGTGGCTAGAACTTGTGATGCCTTTATTTTATAGATTATTACGTCGACCTTTAGACCATTTAATATTAGAGAAGTTTCTGTTGTTACATAGGGCCCACCATATAACAGAAATACTAAAAAAAATTGTTATTGCATGAAAGTAATACACATTGTTTGCAACACAACTTTACTATCAAAGAAAAGTAATTACCATCATGAAAATCATTTACTACCAAAAGGTTTCATGTCAAGGAAAAAAGCACGATTAAATTTTTTATAAATGAAAGTTACATTAATTTAAGTATTATAATAGAAAAGGCAGTAATTAAAAAAAATACCCTGGGTAAAACAATTCATCTGTTTTTAATAATATACTTATAAATTTTGCAATGGTCACCTCAGGCATTCACTTTAATAACTGAATGGTCATTAGGCAAGTAATCTTCTTTAAGACCGTCTGATACGGTCCCAAAATAAAAGAAGCTATAAAAATTGGCTTATGCAAGAGTTATTAGTAATTTTACATTTTTCCCTTTCTTTCTTCCATTAACTTATGTTATATTTAACGAGTTCTAGTTCTTAAAGTGTATGTGTAATTAAAAATTTTGTTGCTATTATTTATATTTCGGAAATGTTAGGAATATACTATCACTTTATATTGTAATAAAACATTGTTTCGCATAGTGGAGAACTTGTTGCTTCGTGCCTTTGTAGATGTTAGATCCCCGGAGTATCCTTCGTAATGAGATTTTAATTGAAGGTTTAGTTGCGTTGAAAAGTCTGCAGACACACTTAAGTTCATCAGGCCGGCTGATTATATTGCCTAATGTAATTACTTTATTAAACAGTTTCGAACACACTAATTTGGCAGTGAGTGAATGCAAATAGTCTTCAGTGTAGTAACGTTACAATTTAATTATGGTGCTCGATTATGAAGACTATTTCGAATTTAATGTAATTTAATTATTGGTAGCACTGTCAAATAATTTAAAAGTTTAGATTTTCACTCTTATATTTTCAAATCTTAGTAAGTATATTTTTTTTTATATATATAGGTAGAATAGGCAAACGACCGAACGGTCCTCGTAATGAAAAGTGATCATAGTCGCTCGTAGGCAATCGATACGTTCGAGGAATATTTTGTGGTTATGGAAGAAAACCCTTGTTTAATTCGTATCTCATTAGCAGTAGTAGGTGTACGGTGGTGTTGCGTGTCGCCGCCGACCGTCTGAAAGCGTTCTGACATGCCATTTTCATAATCGACTATGTAGCAGAATATCTTAGCTCTGTTAAACAAGCTGACAGATGAACACATCAGTGTATTGTGATGTAAACGGAAAATATGTTTTAATATAATATTGTTATTTGATACAATTTTATTATGTATTAGGCGATTTTTTAATTAAAGCATTTCGATATAAAATTGAATAATTTTATAAATATTAAATTCTAAAACCAAACTATTATTAACGTTTGTTTCTACGATAAAGAAAAAATAAATAATGCAAATGTAAAAAAAATACTTTTTAAAGGACAAGGATCAAGTATTGGCTAAACAATTTGATTAGGTTGTTCTTGAAATTCTATCATTTCCCTGATAACATTACCTTAAAATCATATCCCATGTACACATATAAAAGGAACAAATTTTTAATGATCCCCAATCACGTCAAAAAAACTGCATCTAGTCGGACGACTGTGACCATTCAATGCGAAAAATTTTAAGATAGGATTGATTTCGTTATTGTCATCCCATTTTTATATTGTATATTTATGGACAAATTTTCCTGCTAATAAAAACAAAAAGATTGATTATTATTCATGTACTTTCTGATTTAATTAAAAATAAATTGAATACCTATCGTATCTGGCCGGTATCAGCTAGTTGTTATATATTGCTAAAATGCTATTATATATTATAGAATTTGTCCATTGATTTATTTTTGTCTAAAAATGTTAACGATATGATTTATTTATTATTATGAAGACAAAAATGTAATACTTCACGCCCTTAGTCAACTAAAAAGTGGATAAGAAAAACCAGTTTGAAAAAATGTTTATCAGGCCACGGCTAAAACATTAAACCCTTAGTATATATCTCGGGGATCATCGGTCAAGTGGAGTTTCATTTGTTTGATATGGGCACGACCGCCGCGCCTCTATTTGCCCAGTGGTGTTTGGGCACTTTCTTTACGGTGACAGGCTATCGGCCTTTGGACTACGAATATCCTAGGTGGGGCGTATGTATACTGTTATTGCTCGTAAAAAATATTTTTATAAATACAGCAAGGGAAAAAATTAACGTAAATATAAGTTAATTAAAGAACTTAATTTTATATAGAAATTTAGTAAGAAGTAAAAAAACGGTATCATTTATCAGTTACGCTCTGACATGCGTCGCCGTGTGCCATGATTCAAAAGTTTTAATGGTAATCTAAGAATTATGTTTTTTAAACTTTCGAAATGTGTATGTATTAAGAGTTACTTCAAAATCTATAATATTTTAAAGTGAAGGTAAAATGTAAGTCATTTTAAAAACTATAGAATCGAAACCAACCAATAAATTAGAAGCAATGTAATGAAATTTCGTGAAAAATTATAGTTTCTTTATTCTTAGAGGTTGTATGACGAAACGTTGACACCTTAAAATTGAAATCCCTGCATGATAGAACACGTAATGCAATAAATGTTTAATTATGTAATAGTAATGATTGTAAAAGTTTAATAAGTAAATTTACAGTGGGTAGTAAGATTGTGTTCGTGTACATAGATCCACTATGTTTTTTTTTTCGTGCACTTTGTCATATTTGTGAGTGCTTAAGTGCAATTTTTCACAGTATTTGCGGGCGCGGCCTGGCCCCGCTCCCTATGATTTCATTATTTGCTTTCAATCAGCATTGTGAGCCCCGCGTAGCGCCTCGCCCCGCCCCGCCCTGCCGTACCCCACCGCCGCGGCGCTCCGTTCCCATCTCTAGCGAATTTTGTTTGGTTTCGTTTTCGGATGCTGTTTATAGTTGAGTTACAAAGGTTTTCAACACTGTTATGTTTTCTTACTTCTTTTTAAATGGAAATGGAGACAGTGGTTTGGTTTTAAATCCTCCACAAAAATCCTCCTCGTAGTGTTCTAATTTTAACCCGTCTTAATGTCTTTTTGTGGTATCGTAGACCCTTTACGCCTGCACTGATTTTGATCTAAGTATGTTTAAATTTAAAGGATTTCTCGATCCAGTTTGTTTTAAACTAAAATAACTAAAAAAAAAATACAGTTCGATACATAAAAATATTAAAGAAAAAATAATACTGGGTAATAATTTTGGTGATCGCATAAAGACATTAATTTCATTAGACATTTAATGCGCGGGTTGTGCGAAATATTTATTTACAAACTATGAATATTTACTTTTACAGTTTTTTGCAGTCATTAAAATATAAAACTAAGACTACGTTTCTTTCCATACGTATTTTGTGAACTTCTATTACATGATAAATACGACTCCTTTGTAAAAACAAACAACTTATTCTATGTTACGTGGATCCAAGCTACTCATAAACATCTATATCTTCCCAACATGTGTAAGTGCATGACTCGTTTTTGTTGAGGATACTCCATTCAATTTCATTGACCAAGAGAAACTAAAGCGGTAGCTAATAATTTAGAATGGTATTACGAATGCAGAGTTCGTTACTTGTTCTGTTATCTATGAATTCATTAAAATGAGTTAATTAAGTTCTGCCTTTGCCGTGATAAAAAATATTGCTTAACGTTTATAAATATTTATATAAAGATATTATACATACTTGTGATTAAATTTCAAATTATTTAACAATAAAAAAGTTTACAAATCGAATGTATTGCAATGATTTATAGATGTAAATTTTTCATAATGTTTACAACAATGATTCATAAAAATACGCAAAATTGCAACGGAAATATTTTTATAACATAATATCTCGCTGCCGTGATATGAAATCACATAACTGAGTTCAGTGAAGGGTTGCAAAGCTCACTAATATTGTTGTCGTCCTCCCGAATGAGCTACTTCAACGGGAGAACATTTTACATACATGAACTGTTCAAACAACCTTACACTTTCAACTTATACAACGCTAAAAAGCGACATTTCATCTAACGCGTCGTTATAAAATTCTATTTATAACGCTTTTCGATTGTTGTGTATAGTTTTTTAATTCTGAGGAATTGTTATTTTCATTGGATGTACCTCCAGTGGCAGTACTCCACATACAAGCCTGCAAGCCCAGTATATCTTATTTATGCAATGTGGTGCACTAAAATTAATCAATCGTTATTGCAATGAAGTATAAACACGACCATAAACAAATGAGTTTTAATATTTTATTTATGTATATGGCATATATTTAAGTGCTCGGACAGCACACTGCAGGCACGTTCCTTAAAGCTTCGTCATAATTTTCGATATAATCAAGTCTTTTAAGTCATATTAAAAATATCAGAAGCATAGTTTTACATTTTGATGGTGTAAACATTATTCTTCATTTATAGTCTAATCGTTTTTTTTTAAACAACATGCATTAGTGGTATCACAGAAAAAACCCAAAAGCGCTTTGTAAACGAAAATTTTCAATAAAATTTATGATTTATAATTGGTATAAAATCTTAACATGATTACTAAAACAAAAGGATCAAATTTATTATAAATATATGTATTTAAGTGTTTGTATGTAAAAGCTTGTACAGAATAATATATTTCTCATTATATTTGCTATACTTAAACTATGTAATCATAATCATGTATCTCCTAGTCCCCTTTATTTTTTCTGTTTAACTTATATTTTTATAAGCATATGATTTATTGAGTTAAATAAAAATAACATATCTCTTTCAAATTGGAGTTTTAAAATTAAAAAAAAAAAGTTATAATTTTATTTTTATCATCCGTTGAAAATATATTTTTTTTAATATGAATATTGCTGTTAATATGTTATGTAATGTAAACATATCTTATTTCATTCCTTTGGACGTAATCAATCGGCGTGTAACTCGAGATCCTCATTTAGTCGGATGTACGCGCTGGTGGAGCGTTAAGTCGCTCTACTAATTTAACACACTAAGGACTTTCTTATCGGAACTCAATCCAACTACATGATATCGTGCTCGACTATTTTATTTAAGTTTTGAATTATAAAGTAATATAATTTGTTAGGTGATTACAAGTTATAACTCTAAAATAAAATGTTATAGCTAATTAAAACTTAAGATAAATTATAAATTGTACAAGAAACAAGTCTGCTCAAACTTGGATACTGAAGAAGTGGCGAATAAAACATTTATAATTTTTATCGTTTTTTAAATTTACAAGTAATTTATTTATTGTAAATCTAACATTCTTCATTTATTAAAACCGCTTGTAGATAGCTAAAAAAGTATTAAGTAAATTCTTGACTCTATTTTATAATAATCTTCCGTTAATAAACAATTTCATTAGTATAAGTAACGATGTTAAATTATGAATGAAAAATACCAACTGGTAGGAATAATTCCTTTTGTTAAGTTCATCTGCATACAATTTTCACGCCTCGAAAGCGCGTGCTGCTGCGGCAACTCCATTAACTGTCGACTTACGACAATTGTTGTCGTTTAAGGATCGGAAGCCGATCGCAATATCGGCGTCGTATCGGAATTATCGTTTAGCGTTATGCCCCGTGACAAGGAAAAGCTCTCCGGTGGACGGGGCGCTCTCCCGGCGCTCCCTCCGGCTCTCCCCCGGCGCTACCCCGGCGCCGCAGAGTGCCCGCTCAGTCTATGATGCACTCGCGTATGCCTCTCGGTCCTTTTACATCTTTATAGGTACTCGATACTGGTTTTAACCCAAAGAATATAGGCAAGATTCTAAACAGTAAATGGTTGCATTGATGTTATTTCTGTTTATTATTCTTTATTGCACCTTTACAAAATATGTCAAGAATTTTCTGTACTTCATTCCACGAAATTTCGAATAAACAAGGATTAATGTTACTGTTGAAAGGTTATCCATTAGAAGTCTTATCAGAAAATGCTAACGAAAGGACATGTTGCTGACTAGACTAGACATTTTCAGTGGTAGATTTTCCATTAATTTTGAAATCTATTCATTTTATTTATACTTAGACATTAGACGTCACGTCATTTTGTTTTTAATTTCGACCGTAGAAAAGACCTACTAAAGTAACAAAGTGTATATTTTAATAAATATATTTGTGAGTCGTATTGCATTTCAAAAAGCTTAATATTATTATATCTGTATAGTTGGAAATTTATAAGTATCAAGTGTAGACTTTTGTATGTGTATTGAGATTAAAAACATCATGTACGTAAACGTTTATTACAATTATACATGCATTATTAATACCGACTACACTCTATTTTAGTTCATACTCGTAGATAAAACATGAAAATTTTATTAACAAAAAAGAAGCATTTTATTTTGGTGCTCAATGCGAATCATACAATATTTTAGCATATGTTAATGATAAATCAGCCCTTTAAAAGAAGCCCGTGTGGCTTGTACGGGTTTCAGCCGGTGCTCGCTTTAGTTTCAGTGTACAAACAATAACAGCATTGCCCGCGGCTGATCTTTGAGCCAATGTTTGTGTTTCCCATTTAGAACCCATAGCAAGTACAGTTCTCCACTTAAAGGGATCACGCTACTATATTGGCGAGTTTAAAATTAACTTACTAAAATGGTAGTGTAATGTTATATGTACTTATATATGTTTAATAGGAATTAATAAAAAATATGTGAACTGTGTGGTAATAATTATTTTGTTATCTTTTGCATAATAGATGATATTAAATGACTGGTAAGTAATTAAGTTGTTTTAATTTTTTTTTTAATAAAAATAGGTTGTTGCGTTACAACAATGCTTCCTAGTGTTATGTAGTCTCATAAAACGTCCCATAAAAATGTGAAAAAATAAAAAATCAACCACGTAAGTGGAAAATTAGGAAACATAAAATTTTAATTTATGTTGAAACAATCTGGATTACAAAGAGTATATCTCTAAATTCAGGCTTTAAAAATTAAAACAAATCACTCTTTGCTATGGGAAAATAGAAAATACTGATTTGAAAGATGTTCATAATTGCCGTTTAAAGTTGGCGGTTTTTGAATATTTGTCGTTGGTTCAGTTTTGGACAAATAAAGAATTATTTCTGTTTGAATTTTCCATACGCTATTCCCATCCAAATAAACGAAGTGCTTACTATTAGCAAATTTATTTATTCCTTTTTAATATTGTATTAAAAATAGCCACGTGGACTCGCGATCACCTGTAGTGATATTAATTAAAATAATAAAATACACTTGTATATGAATTAATTATACAAGTGCGTGTGGATGTACATCAATAGAAGGAGGTTGGGCGCTCACGGAGTGTCGGAGGGTGATGCTGACGCTCATGGCGTCCAGCCGCGCGTCACCATGGCGCCGCCCCCCGTCGGCGATCATTGCCCGCCATTATCCCTCCAGTATTAAGCCACTTAGCTCAATCATGATTAATGTTTTACCGAACGCGACCCGACCCGACGCAAATAGAAAAGTTATTTACTCAACGTTTGTAATTAGGCATTCACGAGTCGTAGTCGCGCTGCGGGCTGTCTGCGCGCCTCCGTCGCCGGCTAGACCGGCCGGCTGCGCCTTTGAACGCGCGACGCTTATTTCATCCGTATGCTTCTATATTCGATATTTATCCCCCGCTATGTTAACGAGTTTAATTAACATTGGATTTTTTCTTACGCGAATTAAGTCCGTTTCTTCTTGTTCTTTTTGTTTTTTCACTTACAAAGAAAGGGGCATAAAGAAACTTTGCACCATAATCTTGATTTGATTTATTTGCATTTACTTGGATTTTTAATGAATAATACAATTACATCGAACATTAGAAATTATGATAAGAAGATACACTAGTAATTACATTCTTGTCACATTAATGATATTTGACGCTAGTAAAAGTTGGTTTAAAATGTCTAGTGTATATATAAAATAATTTCAACAAATAAATATAACATAAAGCATACAATAGATACACACAAATTTTTCCCCAGCTTTTTCTCCGTTCGTTGTTTTTTATTTAATCCCTACCTTTAAAATTGTTTTGTTCTGTTGAAATGGATTAATTAAAAAGGTTTTATCTTTAAGATCTCTCAAAATAGAAACAAGTAAGCAAATAAAACAAGTAAGAAAAAATACTTCTCTTTTTTCTTATCGGAATAATGTTGCCTTTTTAGGGTACCGAGTTAATATTAGTAAAAGAAAGTGAAATTTTGAGAGGTTAATTCTATCTAGTGGAAAGGATTATTGATACGCCTAACTGGAGATTTTACATGTTATGTAAAAAATTAAAAATAAACAAATAAAAAGGTTATGCTTGTACGTGGGCCATCGTTGCTGGCTTGTACAGTTAGTTGATCACTACGTCCGCACCTGTCTCCCGGTACACACAAACCGCTTTGGATTCCCGTCACGGGCACACAGCCGTTTTGTTTGCGCTTCCACTCGCTTTAATACATAATTTGTTGTGAATGCCGCGAAATTGGCACGTTGACAAGCCGTCTGCAATTGATACCGTACCAACTGACTAACAATCCTGAGTCCCGGTCGAATCAGTTTCATTGTCGCGTACTATAATAATATTTACTTTGTTAAATTAAGATATTTTTACATTGTTTATGAACTATCATCTGTTTAATGCAATCGTGGAAGGCAAATTGTTTGACAGAGCTTGTGAGGGAGTACAGGTCACTCACTATACGACGTAATCATATCTCCCGTCTGCCCTTTGTAATCGAGGAAGTAGCAATTTTTCCTTGACATCCGGCTCCCTGCCGCGTTACCCCCAACTTCCGGTTCTTTACTGCTCACTGCATGTTATGAGCAATATTCAAACTTACATAACTACTTCATTCAGTCACTTGTATTATATAGGTTTATACTTATTAAATGTTTATTAAACAGAGTGAAATATAGACAGACACGAAAAATACGTTTTGTATACTTATTTCTAGTAAGTAAAACTGTTAGATAATTAGAATTTTATTCACAAATTTATGACATTTCCTGTTTTGTACGAAATTAAACGTGATACAGGCGTCACCCATATAAATTTACTAAAAAGTTGCTTCGTTATTACAAAGAAGACATTCCAATGTTATACATATGTATAGATTAATTAACGTTATACTGTAGTGACATTTTTGGGGCCCTTATAAATAAGAAAATTATTGTAAGGAGTATATTTCATGATTCGCAAATATATGTTATTGAATAAAAATATTTTTTCAAAATTATTTAATTTATATTCATTTACATGAGTTCCCATCCGTTACATTTTTTTTTGCTAAATCAAAGAAAGTAGTATAACGGCGTGTTGAATTTATCGTAGAAAACTATTGTTATAAAATATGCTATTAATGTTGCACGGCTAAGACGTGCTTGTCAAAATACGTCTTAGCCGTGCAAGCGTATCTGCGGTTATTCACATACGGATTGACCGCGCGTTGTAAATTAACCCCGATGACACCCGCAACGTCTCCTCACTGTTATTAAGCTCATCTCGAACAATATACCGCAAATTGAGTTAACTCGCTAATAATCGCATCGTGGTTACCGAGGGTACGGCGCTCAATACAGTGCGATGACGACTGTGCCACCCCTCCTTGTTGCCTCTACTACTTTATTTTATAAAAATTATTAGTCGAAAATTAATCCCGAAAATATAATCTGAAACAATAAATTATAATATATTTCTGTTTCCTAATTGTTTTGAAAAGTCTAAAGAGTTTATGTTCAATAAGGCAAACGAGTAACTGAAGCCAAAATAACGGAAACTTTAAGGAAAGCACGAAGTTTCGTGGCTGTTTTTGGTCGGGAGGTCGGGGGGCCGTTGCATGCATATGGCTTCCGAACCGCATTAGACTTGCCCCCTGTCGTCAAGCGAGCTTTGATTTCAATTATTGGTAGATGTCGTTATTTTTCTTATGTATATTTGGGCAACGTGTTTCTTTTATTTTACCATTCAGAATTTTGCACGAAAAACATAACGAAGTAATTGGTAAAGCGTACTCTGCTTGTTGATATGTTTAAACAACATTGCTATCCATTAAACCGTATCGAGTGTCTCGTGACGTGTTTTGTTAAACAATTAGGATAGTATGTCAACAGATTTTTTTATTATTTTAATTAAATGTATAAATTGGTCTCGAAGAATCATGTTACTTTAAAAATATAAATTTTCTTTCTGTATTGCTGCGAAGTCGACTTAAAGCCTTTAGTTTTTGAAAGAAATTAAAAGATAATATCAGTTTTATATAATGAATTCAGTCGAACAATGACTAAAAAGGGTAGTTTACTAAATATACGTCATTAATATAAGCGAGCTTAAATTATGTATTAAATAATTTTAATTTTAAAGATGAAGTGGTTAATGTATCAAGAATATATACTGTCTGATCACGGCACTGTGTAGTATTCAGTTACCTTATCACGAAGACCTTAGTTGTCCTTCGCAACCATTGTACACTATTGTGTTTGACACTGAGAACTTAATGGACTGCCATACTCAATGGTCTCGTGACAACCCCTGCATGGATGTGTCAATAGGTACAATGTGCGTGTCATTTTTATTATTTAATAGGTCTTATGTACACTCTTTATTGGTGTTTACCATTTATTGCCCATTTTACTTAGTTATATATTTTCACAACATTTATATTGTAAAATAAACTATGTGTAAATGTTGTATTTTGTATATAAATTATTTTTGGTGTTGGATAACGTAATTATGGTTTTGTTTCCACTGGTATGGTATTGTAAGATTGTTCAAAATGAAATAAATATAAATAGCTTTTATTGTAAAGAAAATACTGTATTTTTTTTTAATTAACTTAGGATTTTTTTATTCTAATTTTTTAATGTTTTACACATTCAACACCACGGGGGTCACTGGTGACCGGCACCCAAAGACAGCTATAAATTACAAATGATGGTTAATATCAACGTGCATCAATTGTTCAATGTTAACATTGGTAACGCAATGATGCATCGTTAAACTCTAGCGCAGTTCGTTTAATTACATAAAAAGGTATATTTATACATGAAATATAACTTAGCGAATTCTACGGGCGATATTCGTCGCGTCAAACTCGGGGCGTTCAACATTTTAATGTAGCTTCTCAGTCTATCATTAGCAGAGATTGCCGTTTTGGGTATTTAGTTTTCAACAATGAAAACATTTAAAATATTGGTTTATATTATGTTAAAGATAAGGCGAATTATCCCGGGGATATGTAATTTCATTTTCATTACGGAACGTTGTGATCAATGAGCTCATTAGCATTCTTAGTAATGAGATATTTTTTCCAGTATGCTAACAGATGAACTTGCGTTAATTTTGTAAGAGACCTAGAGGAATAAAGATGGACACTATGATGAAATCTAAGAGAATTGCTAAATGTGTGATGTCTGCCTTCGATACATTAATACAATTTCAATAGGAAAAATAGCAATCTTCTCCACACAAAAAATATGTGCCTTCAAAAAATTAAAAATATTGCTTGATGGTTAGGTAGAAATAGCATTTATATTTTTATGGTAAGAAACAATATTTCGCACATATCTGATTTGATTACTTACTACAAGATTTATTTCAAATATGTGAAAGGATTAAGCGCGACGCGTTGAGTGAGGCAAGATATATGCGATGCGCCGGAAGCGTGATTCACGCTCGTTGCTGTCGCGGGATTATATACACCTGCGTCTCCACCCGACACGCGAAATATACTCTTATTCTCAAGCTGTAATACTTCTTTTTGAAGTAAACTAGTGCTGTTGTCGAAAACAAAGCCTAAGTGGACATCTCCCTCCTCCCTTAACAGCACGCTTTAAAGATCATATTCCTGCACGAGACCTCTAACAAACCACACCGCTGTAATATTTTAGCTCTCTACCGAGAAATAACAATGCTCTGCTCGAAAGCACTATAGTGGCAAACTGGAACAAAGAAAGCAATGCATCAACAACATAACATTATAGTAGAGTGAAAAATATGTTCCGGTATTTACATGATACCGAAAATAATATACTTTTGATTTTGGATATATTATATTTTGATACATTTATTTGTGGTCACTACACCTTATAACATTTTCTTAAGCTAAAACATGTGTCTGAATTTTTTAAAAATAGGTAATTTTTTTTCCAAATATAGGTGAATATTTAAAAAGTTCTGACTGGTACCTGATGATTTCCTCCTGATATGAATTCTTGAATATCTTCAGGCATGGATACTTCCGAAAGTACCTGTGCCATAAATTAAGAGGCCGGGGAACTTGGAATAGCCTCCGCTGAACCTATGTCCAGTTTGAATGGAAATTTAAGATTTCAAATTAATAAAGTTTAACTCTTCGCTTTTCATCTTAGCTATGATCGGAAGTCGGAAGCCGAAAGTGGCCTATGTCAACTTCTTGGTAAGGATAATGTTACGAAATGAAGTAACGGATCTGTTATTTCCATTTCTGCAGTTCGTGACTTGAGTCTCGAAGAAAATAGGTGCTCTTCTCTAAACCATATAATAATCTAAATTAAATGATTTAAACTTTTCAATACTGCCACTTCTCCATACCATTATATACACTGCCGGCCAAAAGTTTGAGACCACTTTGTACACAGGTTATAATTTGCAAAATATTTTAAATCTACGTATGATAACGTAACAATATGAACACCTGTGTAATCTACTAATCATTTTGAATGTTTAAAAACCATTTCTCTTATCTTTTACACAATGACTATGTCCTAAATGGGCATGGTTTATTTACCACAGATGAGTGCCGCGTAAGGACCAGGTGTTGCAATTGTCATTATATTACATGG
>DWQX01000980.1:0-32925 GCA_018245475.1 Pharmacophagus antenor
ATATATATATATATATATTTCGATTTTAGTCTTGCACAGGCCTAGTCGAAATGTTACGAGCGTAATGTATTTATCTTTCCTATAGTGTAGGTTCTACAGTTGTAGTGCATGCTCTATAGTCTCATTCCTCGTGTAGCGAGCTGACGCGGTCGGCGAATCGGTCCCGGGTCCCATGGACCCGCGCACGAGCTACTGCCGATGGATATAAGAATCATACTGGATTATGTACAGTACCAAGGGGCTTGTGCGTGGCAAGCCTGAGTCCTTATTAACTCATCTATAAAAAAATATAAATAGATTAGATGATTTTACAATTATTATTTCATTGAGTTCATGTTTAGAGCTTGTAGCAATTACGATTTATTAATTTTCGCGCATTCTATTACTTAAATGAGGTGCGCCGGTCTTTCGGACATGTGCGGGACTAGCGCCACTGGCAGTACCAGGAAATTATTAGCTGGATTGTTATAATTAACTTACGTTCAATTCTTTCATCTCATTAATATAAATTTTAAAATTTTATATACTAAAGTTCACGCGGCGTATCTTATCGTAATAACATATATACAACCTGTTAATAGTATCAAGGACACATTCAACAATTCCTTTTCATGAATCATAGCATTTCACCACTGGCGGGTAAAACAATGGGTAAATGAAATAATTGAAATATGGAATAAGCGTAATTATTAGAAGACATGTAAGTAATATCTTTACAACGAATTGTAGTATTTTGATAGTAAGTAAATATATTATAGTAGTTCAAAGGCAATGTTTCAAATAATACGGCGTTAGGACACGGATAAGATCCTTCCCGTCGATATTTTTTTTGTCTGTTATGGCCTCAATTTCACGTGATGTTAAGTAACAATTAGACCGTAAATAGAAAAGCGTGTTCGCCCAGAATACATCAGAATAGATCAGTGTTTCCCAACTTATTTGAAAAAATGTTTCTACGTCCTCCTACACACTTGCGAAAATGCAATGATATTAGCTACTTTTTTAAAGTTGTCGATTGCCACCTCTGACAGAAATGAGCCCCCTGTGGGGCCTGCGCCCCACCTTGGGAAACACTGTTATAGATGACGAATATCCGTCCGGAATACTCGGGCTCTCAAAAGTATGGCGAACGGACCACAGCAATGCTGTTACGATGAAGAGATAGAGACATTTAGACATTGAGGGAGCTTGCTGGGCGTATTTGAAAAATCCGATCACCATCCACATCACAGCATGCATTTAATCCCGAAATCAAACTAGGGAGCTCAATCTTACAATGCAAGTGGTCTACCGCTGCGCTAAGGGATGTAGTTTCATTAAGACGCATTTATTAACTGTATAACACATTTTAATATACCTTTCTTAGCTATCTTCAATAAAAATCACATAAACGTAAAGCGTCTTAAAATTCAATATTAGTTTACAATTATAATGACAAATACAATGACAGTAGTTATAATTATATAGTTTGTATAATGCAAGTTTATTGTTTAACTCTTTGAGGCACAGGTATTCAAATCAAAAATAGACCTATTTACACAAAAATTATTTCAACATTGGTATATTTCTATTAATAAATGTATATCATATAAATACAACAAAATAGCAATACGTTTGTAACATTGCTTGAAGACATTATGCACTGCTTTACATAAATAAGGCGAAATATAAACCTATGCACATTTGGCTATGGTTAAAATTTCGAAGTGTACCTAAAAATGTCCAACCGTGCCGTGAAATAAATCAAAAAGTTGGGACACTTTAATCCCACCGTACCTCAGAGTTAAACAATCAACGTTAACTTTTGTTGCTGTTAATTTACGTTTAAATTAACTATAGCCATTATGCATTTTATAACAAATTGTTTAGTTGTTGGTAAATCTAATGTTATAATAAAAGATAATCCTTAACCGTTTCACTGCGGCGCGATCTCGGTATGATCCGTTAAGAGGGACGGCGCGTTGCTCGCACGTCGGTCGCGGCGCCCACACCGGCGACCGAAAGGTTATACGAACATTCGATATCATTCGCAGGACATAAAAAACGATAGTTGCGAACAAACTAAAAAAATATCCATTACATATATATATATATATATATATCAATGGATTTGTAAGGACGTATATATACGTCTTCGGCGGTAAAAGGGATAAGTCTAGACAGCAATACATTTCTACAGTCCAAAGATGTTATTAATCAAATATTATTAAATAAAATTAACTAATTATCTGATACATGAAGAGATGTAAAAACATACAAATAACAATAATTTAAGGAAATGAACTAACAGATGTCCTTCATTTCACATAATGTTAAGTAACAACGAGGCCGTAGATGGTGAAGCATGCTCACCCAATATTCTGGCTCTCAATATATCTGACTGCTGGAACACAGCAACATCTTAAATACTATACAGTAACTATAATCTGCACACCACCTGCAGTATAGGTTATGATTGTACTGCAGTATAAAGCTGAATAAGGCTTCCCTTTATCCATACTAAGTATTTTTTCCATGTTATACATATAAGCATAAATTTGTTTGTTACGATAATAAAAATTCTTACTTTCATTCATTCTATCCAGTTGGGTCTTAGATCGAGGGTGATAGCTAGCCAAGGGGGTTCGAAAAACCCTACCACCATTCTAAGTCCACTACACATGGGGACTGCTGCTGGATTCGGAGAAGTAGATGCTGCTAGTCACAGTGACCATTACAGCTTTATCGAAGCTGGCCGCATGGGGACTCTGTATGGAACCACCATGGAGGTTTTGGTAATTATTATAAAATATGCACTATTTTCTTCTAGGCCTACCTCGGGCTCTGCCGCAAATGTGCTTCGCTATCTTATACTGCTTGTTAAAATTGTGACCGCACAAGTCACACTTGAAAGGTTTCAGATCCATATGCTTCTCTCTTATGTGCTTCAAGAGGCTGCTCTTCAGCATTTCCTTGTTGCAATAGTTACAAATGCATTTGGAGAAGCGTTTCGATAATTCATCATATTTCCCTCCATCCATACATTCACTTCCGCTATTACTGGCAATGGCAGAGTTGTTTTTCATCTGCGAGCACCTTTTGATGGATATGACGTTATCTGTAATTTTTGTCATTTGTACATAGACATTGGTGTGGTGGACACTCTCTACCCATGTTTCGTTGACCAATTTATCTAAATACATAGACACTTTTCCTTGATGATTGAAATGCTTCTGTCTTACATGTCGTAACAGTAGCCGGTGCTCACAGTAATCTATTTCACATATTTTACATGAGTAATACTCTGTTTCCCTTTTGTAACAACCATTGTGAGATTTCAAATGTCGTATTAAGTTGTGTTTGTATTTCATACTCTTTTTGCATATGTCGCAAATATACATTGAACATTGATTTTTACTCATTTCATTTCTTGTTTAGTCAATTTATTAATTTTATTGTGTGACCTCAGATGGAACTTATAAAGAATCTTTGAGAAGAAACTGTTTCAAGCACTATCCACTAATTAATCTTTCCGTGATGGTGAAGGAGAGCTTTGTACTTAAAGATGTTACCAATAATTATCTTCATACATATTGTAAAGCATTGGTATTTAGGGAATCTTGTGTTATGGAATCATCCATAATCATTTGTGTTCATCAATAATACCTGTAGGCATAATTCGGATATAAATCTGAAATATCAATATACTTAATATTACTCTTCTAACAAATCTTTACATTTTAAATTGACATATTAAAATTCATTCAGTAAATGTCTTGTTATATTAATAGCATAGAAAATTAGATTGTGACACACATAACCTTCAAAATTCTGTTTGAAGCACCAATTGACAGACATATATATATCAAAGCACAGCCTAAAACCATTGATTCTAAAAGCAAGGAATTTGAAATATTTATTCTTTGTAGTGTTCAGGTATCCACTAAGTAACAGTTTTTTTGAAATTCCACCCATGGTACAAAGGTAATGGGAGTCAAATTTCAGTGAAACTTTTTATTCTTTGACTTAATAGAATCGAAAATGGTATACATCATACTGGAGAGGGATGAAACTAATAAAAAAATTACCATGCACTGAGATATAGGCCCGTGACGACTTATGCTATTATAACATAAAAGTTTAAAAAACAATTTTGCTAAGATAATAATGTTATTAAATTTAGGTCCAAAATCTCACTTGACAATATTAATACATTACTCAGTTGCAATAGGTTATCTAAGGCTTTTTCGATTTACTTTTTTTCTATGTAGTTATAGATTAACTATTGAAACCTAACTAACGCTTCATTACGACAAAAGAAATGGTGTTCTACTTTTAGCAATTAAACATGCTAAATAACAATGACGACTTGTCATAAATTCTAGTTAAAAGTTGATAGACTTACATGTACTTTATTAAAGAGTACCATATGTTCGAGCTTTGTAATTCAGCTTACATTTATTAATACCGCGTAAACAAAAGCTAAATACATTAACAATAATTTATTAAAAGTAATGTAAAATGACAACATGAAACATTTTATTATTGTCAATGTCATTAATGCTTTTCATCCGTTTAAATGGAACGGGGAGAATGAGTACAAACTGCGAAAAATATTAGCACAAGTTAAATAATAATAAATGGTGCTATTAATTATATATTTGTTATAAGTTTTTGTTCATTTCAATTCATTTTGTAAGTAAATAAAAAACTGATCTGTCAAATTGTTTTACTTTAATTTTATTTTCTTCAGGACAATGATGCTTTGAACTTAAATATTTCACAGACCACGAAAAATATTTTTGTCCCAGGTATTTTAAAATTCCACCGATTCACTATAATCTTCCGTATATGCTTCTATCAATTTTCTACATAAAGTTTTCGTAAACGATTTTGATTTGTTAACAATCGGATTAGGAGTTGACCAATTTGTAGTTCTTGTAATTTTCCATACAATTTTTCGAATTTTATTATAGGGTTTAGTATCTTTTGAGAAAAACTCTACACTCTTTATAATTTTATCATAACCTCTAGGATTAGTAGAAACTGTAATATTATCCGTTTTATATTCCCTTTTGTCCTTATGTGAAATTGTATCAGAATCTAGTAAATTTAATATCAAAGGTTTATCATTTTGAATTACAGTCTTAGTTTTTTTATCTAATATTCCACAATCTTCGACACAAGCATAGTTTTTATGACCACTTTTCATTACACGTGAGTATATTATGTGATTTGTGCTATTAATAATTTTAAATAATACAGAATCTCGTAAGACCTGAAATTTTTTAAATTAATATTACATGTTGAATGTTGTGTAAAGAATATTCTTTCATTGTATTAAATATTTTGAATTCTGGTAATTAAAAAGCGTGAAATTTCGGTAATAAAAAGAAATGGTCAATTCAGTCCCAGCAGCACATGACACTGCCGACAGCAAAACGTTAATTTTGGTTAATACTTGAAACACCAATTTAATTCGCAATTAGCTACAATAATTTACCAAAAAAAAATCATATAAATATAACTTTAACATAGTAATTACTAAGCTGTTTCGGTAGTCATTAATGTAAGATCCAGAGCGTTCAGGGTTAGCACGCTTTACATTCTACGGGGTCATTGTCACTTAACACAGTGTGCCAATGGCCTATTACGAATAAAAAAAAATCACATCAAACTCACTGTATATAATGTCAAAATGTGACAACTCGCTCGTCCGTTGCACATGACAGACAAAGTTGATTCTGATGAATGATCATCGTTATATTTACGTGCAATTTTCCATTCTGTTTCTATGGGATTATCGCAAACTAATAATAAATCGTTT
This sequence comes from Pharmacophagus antenor, assembly GCA_018245475.1. Classification (NCBI taxonomy): domain Eukaryota; kingdom Metazoa; phylum Arthropoda; class Insecta; order Lepidoptera; family Papilionidae; genus Pharmacophagus; species Pharmacophagus antenor. Next base: position 5,807 of record DWQX01000980.1, read on the forward strand.
ACATTAATTAAAGTAGGGCATGAACTCGGTATATTGGTGTACTGAGTAAAATGTATCGTACAAAGCTGATTGTCGTTGGGCATAGACACAATTTCGTACGGACAGGGTGGTGGTTTTTCCTCTATTACCTGTAAAATATTAAGTAACTTTAATCGCTTTTAGAAATAGTAAATAAAGTTATTGACGTTATATCATTGTTAATTAAAAAAAAATGTGGCTAGTTGTGAAAAGTATTTGAGTGAGCCCCACAAATGTCTTATAAAACATCGTCATATAGATACATTTTAAAGGTATGTTTTCATATCGGGATAAAATAGATTCTGGACTCAAAAATAGAATACTTATTTAGATGATATTGTTCTTCCAAAAACTCAACATACCTGAAATGTAAATCATAAAAACGATACTATGTGTCTACATATATAATAACAAAGGAAATAGGTATAATCTTAAAGAAATAACTCGAGGACCAAACAAACACTATTATTATTCAAAAACTACTTCTTACCCAATATCCACTATTAAAACAATCTTTACATGTTTTATTTACAGCACCATTGCACCTATAACAAATCATTGTTTTGTTCCCATCCTTATCTATCTCTCTCCAAGTCCTCCAATTAAAACCTCTTTTGAACGTGTATTTTACCCCCTTCATGCCCAACAGAGATTTGAATCCGGTTTCAATTTTATTATTTCTATCCATTTGTAAATCGGATTTACCAATTTCGTGGTGTGGTATTCCGTCAACATAAATAGTGTCATCAGGAAATTGGTCTAATATTCGGACTTTTTGATTTTCGATTTTGTTATTTAAGAACCGTCTTCGCAAACTGTCGCTTGGTTTTTTAAAGAATTGGTTGTCATGTATCGGTACTGAATAATACTCTTGATAGCTCTTAATTTCTGTTATAACAATCGTTAATGACACTATAAACGCTAGTAGAACAATTAACCTACTATTTTCGGAAGTCATTACCTAAGAATTTAAAACCGGTTATATCTGTGTTCCAGGAAAACCGCTAATGCTCGAGAATTTCGATGGAATGTGAACGTATTTGTAAAACAACAAAGCAATCGTATAGCGATAACATATGTTTACACTTTGACCAGTGCCATGACGTTCTATGTTTATATAATATACTCTGTAGTTATTACATTAATTGATAAGTAAACCAGTGAGGTATTTAACATATTTTTTTTATAAAAATGACATCTTGGGGTGAATATGACGTTCATCTAATAGTTCAAGACAAAGTTAGGAAAACTTGTGCGTCGTATATTTGAAAAAAAAAATGTAACACGCAATCTATGCATTAAAATTATAAATAAATAAAGCATCCTATGCCTTTAAAGGATCGGTGTATACGTTCCTAGAAGTAATTGCTAGACAATGTTATTACTTAAATTACTAACTATTTTATACTTATTATTGACACAATGTAAGCGCTAGTGCCATATATGTTTCTATTATTGGTAAAATGCGTCATTTTAACATTATTATCTTTATATTACTCACAGTTGCAGCATACAGCTAATTGTAAACGAAGCCTAATATCTACATCGGTGGTTTTTGGGGTCTTTTAATGGGCTAACTATTGTTGATAAAAAAAAACTCAATGTTATGTGATAATGACGTTGTAGATAGTGAAGCGTGCTCGCCCAAAATACTCTGGCTCTCACATCTGTGACTGCCCGAACACCTCAGCATTGTTATGGATACAGATCGACATAGCGGGTGTAGCTAGCTAGAATGGTTCGAAAAACTTTAAAATTAAGACTTCAATAGTTAGATGAGCCTAGAATCAAACTCGGAAATCTCTGTTACATAAGATATGGCAAACCACGAAAGCAGTTAAAACCATTGCTTCGATATAAATTATTTCTATTCATATGATTAATTTTTATTCATATTGTAGTTGTTAAGGTGTCTGTAATGATTTTCGTGTGAGTCATGTGAAGTATCTTTAATAATTTTTTAATTTAATTACAAGTAATAAGTAGATTTTAAATATTAAAAAATAATCAGGTAATTTCCTATTTCTTTTTACTTCAATGTTATACATAAAATAACTAGCCGTTATTGTCCTTATCGTTATTGCTAATTTACTTCCATCACTAATCAAAACATATTTGTCAGTCTACTATTTCATTCAAGTTCCTTTCGCATTCATTGTTAAAACGTCGTGGGGTGATGGTACTAACTGTCGCTTTGTCAGAAACTCCCACTTTTGTGATGAACAATAAAAACACGTTGAGATGTCCTAGTGAAAGCACTTGTGTGTGTTTGGTTTTTTTATGAATCGTTTTTGTGATTGTGATATAGTTTTGTCCAGCTGAAGATATATAGAGTGAGTATATTAGAAGTACATTTACATTGATTTATACTTTGTGTTGTGTATTTAATTTATATAGAAATAATTGGCAAAGCCATTTATGGATACCTATTCGGTGTGTGACATGCCAGAGGTTTCAATCGAAATAATGTAAAAATTTTAAATGAAATAACGGAATGTGATGGAATTTTTGGGCAATTACTAATAACTTTATCTAAGAAACAAAAAAATACCATATCTAAAACAATTTATAGTCTGTTTTTCATTCATTATCTCAATTTATTTTAATACAAAAAAGTTGTGGAACCACTGTATAAAACAAATAGGGCAATATATGTTATGCATATTTTATATATTATTTTGGTAGTTACGTCTTTGATATTTATATATAATACAATTTGAAATACTTCATGAAAAAATTAATTCTACAATTCTCTTAGGTAACATTTCCGATCTATTTAATTATTTTTGTCACTCACCACCCACTCAAGGGTATGATTATAATAAGTATGCCAATGCTCAACAATTTATACTTTTCGTATTTTTTTTTTTATAAAAACAAATTCCTACAGAATATATTAAACAAAATAGAAATTAATTTATTGAAATTTAGCTACCACCAAGCACTTTCGGAAGTTATAATTTATTCATAGCAAATCGATTATCTCATCCTTTATTGGTAGTTATAATTTCTACTAGTAATACATATAGAACTTAGAAACACGAAAGTAGTTCAGTACTATTGATTGCTTCAGATTTACATGTTATTGTGCTGCTTGGAACTGGTTTTCCAATTAATTTCCTGGAAAACGGGTTATACAATTATTCATAAAGGAGATAAGTGAAAATCCAGTCTTGGTAGCCCATATTATTTATTTTATATGATAAAGCATTGAGATGAAACATATTCATCTATCTATGTTGGGCAATGATTTATCACTGGGCATGAAATACAAAGCCTCCAGGTTTTAAGCTCGGGTCACATTAGCATTTTAACAATGGGAGAGATTTTCAATACTGTCTAGCTCCCTATCTGAATGTTAGTCTGCTACCATAGCAATGTTGTTATGTTCTTAAACTCGGACATGAGAGCCAGTACATTTCAAATGAGCACACTTTACTTATGGTTAAATATCATGTAAAATTAAGATAAGCATTGTCCTCTTCATGATAAAAAAACCTAACCATAATTTATATATAAATGATGCATTAGTAATGAGGATGTTAATACAGCAACTCTAATGTTCCATAAACCTTAACTGAATGATTTTTGTCATAGCAACTTTATCACCTATCATATTCATATTAAAAAATATATTATGCCACTTTCTTATGTGGTGACACTCAGAATTTTTTTTTAACTTTGATTATATAAATTCATTGATGTATGAAATTGTCAAAACATTGAAACAAAACCTGTAAAAGAAATTAATAAGCTTCTTATATTAATAAATAAAAATTCATAAAAGTGTATTAAAAAAATGAAATAGATAGCACTTTTACATATAATTTTATGAACCGTCTTAAGGGTACATTGATTAAAAGCTTTCTCATTCATTCATCTTAATTTTATTTAAGTAAAAAAATATTTTAATGTAAATTGGTTCACATGTTTAGTAATAATAACAATGTGACAAACAAAAGAGTTTCATTCACAAATGTAATTTTCATTTAAGAAATAATCGAACAAAGATTGGCTTATTCTGGGTACTGAATTTTATTTGGCATTTGTACAAAAATTAATATTAGGAAAATTAAAAAATCTTCATTCTCATTTACGTATGCGATTTCGTTAACTTGGAAATGCGCCAAAATTCTGACAGTCGGTATTGTACATAAACAAAATGGCTACTCAACTATAGAGTTACGAATATCGTTCTCTAAAATTATTGGCCAAATTTAAACAAATTCACAAAGGTTGCTCCTTCACAATAAAAATTATGTATAGACACATTTTTTTTTTGGGAAAGCACTACATTTTATTATTAAACTCTATTCTACATTTTTTTTTATTTCAAATTGTTTATTATTATAATATTCCAGCACTGTATAGTTCCGGTCGCTGTCCTGGAGACTTTAAAATATACAATAACAATTTATAAAAATTTATAAGATAAAACATCTTTAGACTGACTTAACTGTTAAGTAAATATCTTATTTATTTAATTTATCTAATCCTTTACGATTACTAATTACTCAACGTTTGTTCGGAAAAGATCGATTTCAGAATTATATTTTCCTAATGCGAATTCAATTAAGATCTATTTATACAAATTGAACTAACTAGCAGAACATTTTTACGTCATAATTTAGAGATAGCACTCTGTGCTACTCACATTTTGTTTCTTAAATACTTTGGCTGGAGATAAGAAACCGCAAAAAATTCCCTATCCCCAAAGATCATGTCTTTGGATATTTACAAAGGAGGTACATAAAAATTATGAACCGTCCAGAATAAACAATGTTTGATTAATTTAAAGCCCAATTAATTTGTATCTATTTCTATATGTAATTTTTAAAAATAAAGCCTATTGTGCATCTGGAAATTTCGCCTTTCACGTGATCTTATTTAAATATCGTAGGCTCAAAGTGTGCGCTTACGTTTACCGTCGAGCTTGCGGAGTAGGTATTCCGGTTAGGCGTATGGAAAAAAATATCGTTATCTGTACATTGAGAGTAATTATTCGATGTATCGATATAAAATTTTAATTATCGCTAAGAAATAAAAATGGATATTGTTTTTAGACGGAATAACCAAATTTAACAAAAAATATATGTTTAACCTAACTAGGTTACATTTTTTTTTATTTATTAACACGTTCCGTGTCATAGCGTTTCTTGAATAATTTCCCACGCCTTTGACTTGTGACGCGTACATGGGGGACAGTTTTTTTAATTTATTCCATTTTTTACTCTGTAATTGACGTTTTATCATTTATTTAAATAGATTAAAGTTGTATGTAATCATTTTTGTATTAAAGTTATTATTTAAGAAAGCGCGTAGTCAAAATCTTTTTAAAAGAATCATCAACGTGCGTCATGAACGCCCCATGTGGCTCTGAACGTGTCAAAACGTCCACTACAACTCCGTAGATTAAGAAAACAATTAAATAAAACTAATATCAATTTACTAATATCCGCTTTGTTTAAATGCAAATGCTACGACTGAAATACCTACTGAATCACCTCGTTTCGCCATTACACGTGACACCCTCGGAATATGTTACGCCTTCCGTGGCCCGACGACGAATTTTTCGTTTAATTTAGTCATGGAGTTCTTCTAAGTAATTCTTTATTCATTAAAAAAAAATATTTATTTTCATTTTTTTATTATTTTATTTATTTGCCTCGCAACGTAAAGTATGAATATACAAATTTTGGACTGCAATAATTATTTTTAATAAAAATACCGATGTATCGGTATTTAATATTGAAAATTTCAACATCGATATCGGTATTGACATACCTAATTCCGTTTAAATGAACTAACCCGCCGAGCGCGTGAGATCGATGACCGCTGGGAACAAAGGCAGCGCGAAAAGAATTATTCCACCAGTTGTACTATCAGGGTTCCGCAGGGCTTATTACACTTGACGCACAAAATTACGCTTTTACATTATCCACTTTGTACGCTGTACGATGCATCACGTGTTTACGTATTTTCTTTATATACGAACGATCTTTTGTATGTTGTGTTATTATATTATATTATATTGGCACTAGTCGTCACTCGACCACTTCTCCGGGCATGGTGATTTTCTTATTATTTTCTGTCTAATTATCGAGTCCACTGTCACAGAGAATAAAAAAAAATGTATTTGAAATTTGAACTCACTTATCATTGTCTTAGAGGTGGTATTTAAAAAATATGCTTATCAGTGTATGCCTACACATAACAAAGAACACGCCAATCAAATTTTATGTCTCCACGACCAGCGGTTTAGCTTGTGCGTTGATTATATCGATTAATCCTATCAGAGATACAATCAACGTCTATGAAATTTTATACCTATAGATTAGTGATAAAATTATATATGTATATATCAATTTACATGTACTAAATTATACAAATATAGTATATACACAAACACCCGATTTGTATGACATTGAATAAACGCCATTGACCCAAACAAGGCACTCGAGGAAGGAGGTCATCAACGAGCGAGACGGCGATATGGTGCGTGCGTCACTTTCGCACACAAATTACTACTTAACTACGGAGTTGAGTATATATGCATAAGGGTTTTAGTTATAGTGTAAGATAAAGTTAATTTAGATTAAAAAAAAACCATTAAATCTTTATTGCAGTCGAAGTAAATAGCTCGTGATTACTAGGTTAGGTTGTAAGGTAAAGTTTTTTTTTTTTTTAATTTACATTTCATACGATTTCGAGTGACGAGGCCGTAGTGAAGTGTTCTAGCTCAATGCTGCTGCTGCTGCTGCTGGATTCGGTGAAGTTTGCGCTGTTAGTATTATTGACGACTATACTAGACTATCGAAATTGACTCGCGAATCCGGTAATCCGCGAGCTATCACGTTCTAGCTCAGGATACTCTGTCTCATATGTATATAATATGTCTGCTGGAACACAGCGATACTGCTATAGCGGCAGATTGACATTGACGATGGTGGTTAGTCACGCAGTTTCGAAACTACCACCGTCCATAATCCGACTCTCATGTGAACCGAGAATGGACCGACACCTCCATGTTGCAAGCCTGCCGTAAACCCACTGCGCGAATGAGGGCCAGCTGTCATCAATTAATGTGTATAAAGTGTTTTTGTGTAACTATTTGTGTCACATTAGACCTACTTGGTGGTCGTCACGGAATGTTTTCGCTTGTGCCCGAGTTAGAAGCTAACAAGCGGCTCTCAAACTTTATTCAAATATATGTATGTGTGTATATATGTTTATATATATATATATACGATATGTATATATACATATCGATTTAAATAAGATTGTTTTTTGATATTTACTTATGTATAAGAGATATTGTAATACTTAGTATGTGGTAGTAACGCCTTCAGGCCTCCGGGATGAAGTATCAAAAGAGGAATCCACTGTTAATCTTTTTCATCGGCTATGGGCTAATACTTAATCACAATTGACACATGATGTTAAGTTAGATCGAGTGTTCGCCCAAAATATTCCGTCTCTCCCGTATCGACTAGCGGAAATAAGCAACGTTTTTACGGTGGAAGTCTGTCATTGATGTATATAGTTAGCCTGACGGGTTTCGGTATATTGTTGAACCCTCCAACAATTTATTCAATAGCAAATTTATGTTTTACTACCGTTTTACTAAAGGAAATCTTGTTCTCGTAAGAAGGGGACCTGCCTAGACATCATAATTTGTTATGTGTATAAAAATGTTTATGATTATTTCACATCGACTTTGTTAAGAAAAAATTTAAATACAATAATATACAACACCATTACTTATAAGGGCTTTTCGATAACTCTGTCGACTCTGGCTCTTATTAGAAAAACAAAAAATTCTTATAGTTTGAGAGCCGCTATATTCCCGTCTAAGTAATGCGCGCTCCGCGAAACAAGCCTTGATTGGCCGTGCCTTAGGGCCAATTGGTTTGTTGGCTCGCCGGACATGACGTCACCGTTAGTACTAGGGTCGTGCCACACGTAATACAATAGAACAGTATACATTACAGTACCCGCCATTCGATCTGGCACATCGGAAAATAGAGTGAGAATTATACTAAATAACCGCTTGATTCAGTTTTGTGGAGCTCTCTCTGTTGCATAGTTCTCCGATTGCGTTAGACTGAGATAACGCTTTACGAAACCGAAACTAACTGAACGTCTCGCTCATTTTCTTGATGTGCTAATTCAAATGCTCGATACTGCAACTGTATTGGTATTAACCTTTCGTGCTCGAGACTATATATGTTTAGACGAACCAGCTACTCGGGACAATTTTGTCACTTTTAGTGAATTTCTAAACCTCACTTTAACATGTTCCGTGCCAAGCCGTTCAAGCCATTTAATATTTTAACTAAAGAATGATAAATTATCACATAATATTTCACTACATCATCAATACATAAGTAGTTCTCTTGTTTAGTTATCGCATCATATACCACCAGTGGTACACATAGCAAGGGACGTTTTAATATACTATATACACAAGTTAACCCTCCATGGGCCCGTGTAACTTTCATGCAACATTTCAATACGTCACCATTTTACACAGAAATGCAAAAATTTATACATCATTTTCACCTGAAAGTCACTTTATATCTATATATTGCAATAAAAGTTTTCAAACTGAACGAAGACGTTCTTTTGTATAAATAGATTTATACCAGAGACAACTTTTTTCCTTCAATTCGTCCAAACTTTCAAATAAATTCGGCCCATAGAGGGTTAACTTATGAAGTGTTTACATTTTAACCCTATGCGCCTGCTCCCTCTGTGTCTCGTGCGGTGGGCAAGAGTTACCATTCGGATTATGGTCTTATAAATCATGTGGCGAGTAAAAGTCGCTTGTCAAATGCAAATGGTTAACACACTCCACGAAAATATCAGCGTCAATATGCACTCCACTCCGTATTATTCTGAACGGATAGCATCTCCATGCATTTTTTATCGGTAATTAGCTAACCTTTGTCCTTAGTTTCACGTGATGTTAAGTGACAATGAGGCCACATTTCTTGAAGCGTGCCCACAGAGAATACTTCTGGCTCTCAAGTGTATGTCTGCTTGAACACAGTACCGCTGTTATGGGGGCTGACATTGAAGGTGGTAGCTAGCTAGGCGGGTAGAAATCATACCACCATCACTACACCACTAACGTGACCCTGGTATGGAGCATTTCCGTGTTACAAGCGGTAAACCATTACGCCACGGAGGCAGTCAGATGTAAAAACTTTCTGATTTTTATCATATCATAGATCAAAGGAATCATAACAGAAAATGACATTAAAACATTTTGAATTACGTTTTTCTATTACACTAAACATGATTGAAAGCAATGGATGTGCCCCCACACCAGCCCGAAACACCAACACACCCCATTTAAGAAATATAGTGATAAGTAAGTAAGTGTTAAGATCAAAAACGAAAGGCATATTATCAATATTTTTTTACGTAGTTAGGGCTTTATACGAGTAAGTGCTCGGGATTTGCTCTGCAGGCACGCTCCTGATTGAAAGCATTTCATTTGGTGAAACATTAACTGGTACACACGGTGTGCAAGTTTTGTAAGGGTTAATATGTATATTATAGCTTGACCATATGGTGATAAAATGAATGTCAGAATAATAATAATAATATATAAAATATGCCATAGCAGCATATAGTATGCCGTATTCAATTAGTATTATGTATCTAACATGGGCTTATCGTGTATACAGACAAACGAAACGTGAATTTTTCATAAACATTGTACCGATAAGGCCTAAACTTCCTCATCGTTACACCAATTAAGCAATAAAAAAAATTCTATATTATTCCATCAGAGAAGTGTATTAAGGAAGTGAAATGATAATTTCGTGTAAAGATAAAACTAAAACTATTCAAGAGTAACGCTTCTAAAAAAATTGCGTGCACTACAATTAATCTATACATGTAAAAAACCCATGTAACGATATAGCCTAAACTGCAGCTCGTAGAGATACGAAAGTCGTGAATGTTACAATGTCTATAACATTTTTCGTACATAGTATTCTGATCCCAAAATAGGTAGCCAAGCAATGCTTGTAGTATGCGTTGACATAGTCAGATTTTTTTATCAATCATGGGCTAACACTTGGCCTCCATTTCACCTGATGTTAAGTGACAATGAGACCTTAGATGGTGTAACGTTTTCGCCCAGGATATATCTGGCTCCCACATGTATGACCGCCGGATCACAGCAATGCCATTATAGCGGTAGGTTGACATTGTGTGTGGTAGCTAGCCAGGCGGATTTGACCATACAGACTCCACTACTCCTGTGGCCCGGGAACCGAACCCGGGACCTAGGCTTTACAAGGCAAGCGGCTAAACCACTGCGGCACGGTGGCAGTCCAATGCAATACATTAAAAAAGATGTAAATACATATTTTCTTAATATTTTATTAGACACAGAACATACACAAATCTTCATCACATGAAAGTTTGTACTGAGTTGGAATTGATCCCGTGACTCAGCTTAAAAGGCAGGGTTACTACCATTACATAAATGGGGCAGTCAATAAAAGTAGTAATAAAAATAATGACGTAATTTTATATTATATGGTTGCGAATTTCTTTGGGCTTGCCCTGTAGGGCACACCTTTGACTATACTTACCGTGTTTCACGTTTGCGTGGTAAATTACATAACACGCCTTTTTGAGCCAGTGGTAGAGCTTGTTCTGTAGGCATGCGTTCACGACACGGACATTAAAATACGTGTTATATATTATAACCAATCTTTTTGTTTTCTTGCTTAATTATATTTACAAAACTAGCTTAATTACCTGAGCGTTCTTGGCAAAGTCACGATCGTAATGATCCTTTCCGCGCAGACTTCCCGTTGCTTCGATTTGTTCCAATACAGGGACCGCTTATTGGTCGCTTCCGTCGAATTATAACCAGTTTAATTTTTAACCCGTCACAACATTTACGGGTCGGTGGAGGATGGCTGATGCAAAAACTTCTCGTGGCACCAGCCATCTTGGCATTTGGACTCCACTTCCACTTAACATCAGGTGGAGTGGAGCCATTTGCTCGACCTAAGTATAAAAAAAAAGTACTTGAAGATTTGATTGCCTCTGTGGCGATGTGGTGTATCGTTTGCTTTGTAACGGTCCCGTGTTGGGTTATTAACACGTTCCCTGCGAAGCCATTTTCGCCCAACTTGGCGTACATGCCTTTCGATGTTTTCTTTAAAGATTGACATATATATATATAAAATAAGGTTGTCTGGAATAGACTGCTTTCAGCAGTAAGACCGCCTTTTGCACTGCTAACATATTCTTTTACTTCGCCCTATTTGTATTAGTTACTTTCTTTTATTTGGTTTCATGTGTCTTTAATTTAAAATATATTTTATTCGTTCAAATATGTCAATTATTGTTTTCAGCGTTTTAAATGGAAACGTCTGCGTGCACCATTTATAGTACACGTGGACTTTCATGTAAAGCCACATGGTGAGTGGAGTTTAAGTGGTGGGGTTGTTTCGAAGCTGCCTGGCTAACTACCACCCACAATGTCAATCTACGGCTGCAACAGCATTGCTGTGTTCCGGCAGTCCTACACGTGAGAGGTAGAAGTATTCCGGGCGTGGACGCTTCGTCATCAACGGCCTCATTGTCACTTAACATTATACGAAATCGAGGTCAAGTGTTAACCGATAATTGATAAAAGAAAAATATTAATATCAATTCTGCTTTCTCATAAAAAACACTTATATTTACTTATATTTGAAACGCTATATAACTTTATGCTCTGTTGGATTACCTCTTCGTTTATATCAGAGCTACCCAAAGTGGTCCAGGAGGACCCCTAGGCGTCCACAGGAGACTAGACGAGGGTGCAAGTAGGCGTGATTGAAAATAAGGGGTCCACGAGCTCACAGCCATTGATAATTTGCTGTCAATTCATTAAGTATGCAAAACATTATGATTATTTTTTAAATTGCCGATTTTTATTTAACTGCTGATTCTTGATGTTTTGTCGGTCATATAAAGTGTTTTGTTATCGGTTATGTGACAACACTTAAATTCGATTTCACTCTATGTTAAGTGATAATGAGGCCGTAGGTGGTCAAGCGTGTTCGCCCAGAACACACCTGGCTCTCAAGTGTATGAATCCCGGAACACAGCAATGCCATTGTGGCGGTAGATTGATATTGAGGATGGCAGCTTGCCAAGCGGGTTCGAAAAACCAAACCTCCATCCGGACTCTACTACTCCTGTGGCCCGGAAATCGAACCCGTCACTCCCGCGTTACAACGCAAGTGGGTAAACCACTGCGCCACGGAAGCAGTTAAATAGTCATATGTATTATTTTAATACATAGGACATTATAAAATATGCTATTTTTCTTCAATATTTTTACCACATCGAATTTAGGGTTGGCTTTCAACAGTGACATTCTTTTAAGTATTTAATATATAGTAAAAATATTGCAGCAGGTCTACCGTAAACTGTACGATTTCGTTAGTGATCTAAGCGAAATGAAAGTTTGGGAAGCTACGAACGAGCGGGTTGCTTTATGAACTTATATCTAGCGATATAAATACTGCCAATCGTACAATTTTACGTTGGAAACATGATTATGTCGGCGCTTGTGGGGGAATCGGTTTTCCTTATGTTAGGCCGCCGATACATAATAGCGGTTAGACTATTTTCAATGACGACGTTACTACTAGGGGACGCTCATGGAGAAGCCTAGTCCTTTCTTAACACTGGACTTACCGACACATTTTTATGGTATTCTTTTCGCGTCTGTAGTAATTTTGTGTATTATTGCATTCTTATTTTTACTGTTTTTCAATAAAATATATAGAATAATGTTGCCAGAGGGATCATAAAAGAATAAACTCCAACGCATATTAGTATACGAAACTTTTTATCCACGGTTGGTACGTCAAACAGAGGGGTTTGGTATATATAGTGTTAAGGTCGACAACGCAGTTTATTCTTCCTACTAAAAAAAAAGTACAATACACTCAGATTTATAATATCCTTATTAATCTACACGTATAAGATTCAAAGTCCTAACTAGTTCACTAACTTACCTTTACTTCAACGTATAGCCTTAAACGCTGCTCCTACATACCCTGACGACATGTCATTTGGTGTGTGTGTTTTTTGCTATATGTATGTAGGTATTCATTGTGAAAAAATGGTTTAAAATCCCTAACCTAAGTGAGGGAAAGGTTTTGTTTTGAAATTCCAATAAAACTTTTTATTCTCAGAGTCGTCGAACTCTGTTATTGGTACACATACTGGACGAGTATTAATCTTAATATTTTGACTGCCTCCGACTTGTCTTGCGAGACGGAGGTCCCGGGTTTGGTTTCACAGGCTACAGGCGTAGTGGAATGTGGATGGCGGCACGGTTTTTTGAACCCGTTTAACTAGCTACCTACCTCGATATCAATCTGCCGCCATAACAGCACTGCATCTACGGGCTCATTTGCACTTAAAATCATGTGAAATCGAGGCCAAGTGTTAGACCATAATCGGAATCGTCCTGAACGAACACGCTTCACCATATACGGCCTCGGTTTCACCGAGCATCAGTCATATAATTATCAACGTCAATTCGCAAGCGATAAATTCTCTCCGTTGATAAAAAGCTACAGGAAATCCAATAGGTCTGAGATCTTTTGTATACACTCGTGGTCAGAGTATTGAGAAATAATAAGTGATTGTGATAAGGAAAAACTGAATGATATGGGGCAATGAACTTTGCGAAAATAATATGCTATCTATTCGCCGACATCAGTTGTTACTTGTTTAATAAGTATTTAAGGTCTGTTAAGTGTTTTTGACGACTGAATGATTCATCGGTGAAATAATACGTTTCGTGAAAGAGACGCACTTTTTTCAACAGTTTTGATACTATTAACAGGCCATATGAAGTATATTAAGGGAAAATTACACGATTTAATTTTAATCGTTGCGAATCGTATAAACGTTTGGTCGATATTTTTTTATTTTTTTTTTATTTACATAAATCAAATTAACACTTGATGTACCGTACCAGTCATTTTGACTGGACGACCCTATATAAGAAGTTACGTATACTGATATGCGTTTGATATTTTTATTCTTTTATACCGCCTCTGGCAACATTGTTGTATATATTTTATTGCGAAACAGGAAAAATGTAAATGTAATAATGCACAAAACTAATACAAATACGAAAAGAAAACTAAAAAAATGTGTCAGTAAATCTAGTGTTAAAGAATGACTGATTAAATATTAATTGATGTCACTTCAGTAACTAGTCTTTACAAATGAATGAATAATCTAAAGTCTAGAAATTTCCATTCCTAGTGTGGAAGAAAAGGAAAGATTGGTTTTCATCCTGGTGACTGTTGTTGACTGTTTCTGTTTACCGCTTGCCTTATAACACGGAGGGTTTCGGTTTAATTCCCGGGGTACGTATAAAATAGTGGTGTTTGAATGGTGGTTGGGTATATCAAACCTTGCTGTCACCCTCAATGACGATCTGCGGCTATAACAGCATTGCTGTGTTCCAACAGTCATACATGCGAGACCAACTACTGTTATCACTTAGGATCATGTGAAATTGTGGTCTAATGGCAAATATTACCGATAAAAAAATGTTTAATTTTATTTATTTAGTTCTTTTTATGTTATGAATTAACTTTTTAGAGTATGAATATTGTTGTCGCTTATCTGGGGACACATTCTTTGAGGATGCACACCAGTGTGTCGACAGCCTTAATATCAAATGTCGCAGTGTACAGTTGCGTAAATATTACTTGAGACGATTCCAATGGAATTTTACCATACGTTTGGATTTTATGTACGCTAGCAACAAACTAGCTTTATGTACTTAAGCGTACATAGTTCGAATAAATACTGATTAGATAATATTTTTTTAAGTCCAGAAGCCGTCAATGTTATTTTTTGTTGGCCTTTATATGTTTTTGTATTAACAGCAACAGGCTAATACTTGACCTCTGTTTCACGTGATCCTAAATGACCGTGAGGTAGTATTTGGTGAAGCTTGCTCCGAGAATATACGGCTCCCATGTTTCTGACTGCTGGAACATGGCTAAGGTTGAGGATAATTAATAGCCAGGCGGGTTCGAAAAACTAACACTATCCAGGATCCACTACTCATGTAGCCTGAGAAGCGAACCCGCGACTTCCGCGTAAGTAAGCGGTAAATCCCTGCGTCATGAAAAATTAGCTATTATTATTATTATTTCTGTCTACGACGCACATTTCATCGTTTTTTTTAATATTTTTCATCATTGTTTTCAGGTACTCAAACAGCTAGCCAAATAAAGAAGACTGATTTTTCAACCCTACGAATTATGTAGCGAATATTTTGACGAATTACTTATTTAGTATAACATTCCAAAAAGATTATGTTTACACGCTGACGTACGAAAAGCGCACGAAAACGACGACAGTTGGCATGCTCCATATTGGATCCGCCATTTTATAGCGTCAAAAGAAGATGGCGTCTAACCCGCCGCCCGGGAGCGTCCAGGAGGGGGAGCAGGCGATCGACGAAGCGGAGGAGAAACTCTTGGGCAACAATCAGATGATCGTCGCACCGGCGAGGACGAATGAAGAAGGCTTGATATCCGTCAAGTCGTCCAAGAGAGGTAATATTATTCCTTTAGAAGTGGCGATGTTTCTCTAGCAATGTCACGTAAATTTACTAATGTACAGTAAGAACCATTAAGTAGAATTTGATAGATAGATGGATAGATAAAACGTTTATTGTCAATAAACACGAACTGTCAAGAAACAAACACGAACAATAAGAAAAATATTTAAACAAATAGTATTTAGTACGAAAAACGGTGCACAGATAGTGCACCGGTTGTTAAGTAAGTACGATACAAAACCGAAAACTACGCCAACTAGTCGACAACTTTGAAAAAAGTTACTCGTACTGCTCTGGCCATTCAAACTAACTGCAAACTGGAACACATTTGTACTTAAACTATTACTTGGATGTTTCGTACGGTTGAGACCTGGTATTGGTATCATCTGGATGTTTTCCAATCATCTACGGTGCGTTTCGAGCGCCATTTGTCGCCAGCGGTCTTCTCGAACCGATACGACTTTAGGGGCCTTCAAGAAAAGAGCCTACTCCATCCTTAAAGGTCGGCAACGCAGTAGCGTCTCCCCGCGTGGTGCGGCTGTCTGTGGGCGACGGTGATCACATTCCAACAGGTGAACCGCTCGCTAGTTGCCCTACTATTCGTATAAAAAAAGGTATCGAACAATCGTCTGAAGGTTTGTAAGTCAATAGGGTTCAGTTATATTATGTAGACAAACGAGGTAAATGTGGGCGAGCATCGGCGTCGTAAAACCTTAAAATCGGCTAACGATTGATAGTGATAAAATATCTCCCTATTATATAAAAAAAAATCATATACCTTGTTAACCTTACACATCACAAAGAACACGCACCAAATTTCATGTGAGAGGTTTAAGCTGTGCGTTTGCGTGCGTGAAATAATAATAGTTCCTTTATATCCACGAACTAAAAAAATAATTACAATGGTTTTGATACTAAACAGTTACAGTTATAAAAATAAAGTACATAATAATATCTTTATCAGTTTGTGGGAACTGGCACTTGGTCTTCACCTGTGTCATAGGGCACCAGGCCCCAACTGTCCTGTACTCCTCTGTAACAGAGTAATACAGTACACGATTGGAGGATGATAACATTAGAGACTAAATAACATATGAATATTCAAAGCAAAAAAATAAAAATAAATCGAAGAGTTACGCTAAGTACATTAGAAGGTATAATATGCGGTCAATGATTTTGTGTGAAACTGTGATGATAAAGAGGTGTATGTATGTGGTCATTAGAACACATGAACATTCTTTACCATCACTAGATTTACGGACGATTTTTCTTAGTTCTCTTTTCGAGTCTGTGGTAATTTGTTTAATTTTTTATTCTTATCTTTTCCTGTTATGACAAAAAAAAATTATAGAGTATACGAAACTTTTTATTGAGCGATGACCCGTCAAAATGACGGTTCCCCTAAATCTGGTGTCAATAAAACTATGATTGCATATTGCGGACGGTTACTGTTATAATGGGGATGTATAGGTCAGTCAGTCATTTTGAACAGCCAGGACTCCGATTTTTATATGTATTAACAATTAATCTACCAATACAATTAATCTTAATCTACCGGATATTAACGGACCAACCGTAGATAAATAGTTTCGTATACTAGTTATGCGTTTGAGTTTTTTATTTATTTTTTTACACCCTCTGTTAATATTATTCTATACATTTTATTTCAAAACGGTAAAAATAAGAATACAATAATACACAAAATTACTACCTAGTTGTTAACTTGAACGTGAAAACACGTGCGTTTTGTAAATTTCTAGAACAGCTCTATCTTCTAAACGATAATCTAATAATGATACAGATAGATGGCGCTGATGTACATCTCAAGTCGTATGCCCGTTGATATAGGACTACGTAGGAAATGAAGGTAGTCGCGTATTTAAAGTCAAATTAAAATCGACGCCCATTAGCGGTAGGCAGTTGTGAGTGGGGACGGGGACGAGTAGTATCCGAAAGCCCGCATCGAAGGCGCGCATAACCTCTTTAGTGTTTCGTTCTTTATTTTGATATATTTTTTTTTAATTTTTCATTCGCGTTGCCGTGTTTGCGTCGTCGTTACGGTTGAAATGAGACAAAAGTATAAAAGGGTACGTACTGGTGAGTTGTTGAGTGTTTTTTATTCTTTCAATTCACCACCACTTCAGCCGCTTAACCTCTCGCCCGGTGTTTCTTTTTTTTTTTAATAAATCTAGTATTTTAACATTTCGAACGCCACGGGAGTCGCCGGTGATCGGCACCTAAAGACAGCTGACTATTAAAAATTAATGTAACGGTGAAAGGTTAAGTTCAAGTATTTATTTATTTATTTAATAACGGACATCCAGAGATTTTTACACTAGATAAGTTCATTTACATATAACGAATTATATTAATTTAGTCTTAAGTGAAAAATCTATTTAAGTCAGCCACAGCTTGTACATTAAAAGTGATCTAATAAATTATTAACCCTTTGCGGTCCCATTAAATTTGGAGATGGGTGTCGTACTGGTCGGAATTAATTTCCTTCGATAGAGTAAGGATACGTAACACGCAAGTTTACGATGGATAAACAAGATTTAGTAATTGTTCTGTGAACTTTAGATGTATTCGTCAATAGGTTCTTTAGGCTGTGAGGTTCGTATAGGAAAAGTGTTAACTGATACATGAATGCGTACAGTATACGATCCGTATGTTTCCTTGCTGTGGTGGCTGAGAGCAGACGTACGTCCGGAACGGTAAAAGGGCTTTGGTGCCTGGGAGTGGGCGTACGACCGCAAAGGGTTAATAGTACACTTCGTTGTAATATACATCACAGTATACTTCGTTGAAATACATAAAAGCAATATTCATACACGAGATGTCTCTTAATACTGATACGATATTCATCTCGTCAAATTCGTGGCATCCGATGTGTTAACGTCTGTGTGGCGGTCAGTCTGCGTGACTTACAAACGTTTGTGCGGATTTTGAGTTTTTCTTCGTTTCAACCCTTTTACGGTCTGTGACCCCGTAGCGGGGACATTTGTAATGCTCGTGGATGGACAAGCAAAATCTTTTTACTAAAATTACGTCTGTATATACGGACAACTGTCTTTACAAACTTCTCGTGTACCAGCGGTGCTGTCGATGCGTTGGTTTACCTCTTGCCTTGTAACACGGAGGTGACGGGTTCGATTTCCGGGCCTCAGGTGTAATGGAGTTTGGATAGTGGTCTAGTTTTTTCCAACCTTTCTGGTTAGCAACCACACTCAATGTCTATCTGCCGACTTCCCGACAGTTATACGTGCGAGAGCCAGAGTATTCTGGGCGACCACGCCTCTTCATCTACGGGCTCATTCTAACTTAACACATTATCGACCGGTGTACGGAAAAGAAATTCTCTCATCTTGTGTTTTTCTCGATGAATTCTTTATCGCACAGTTTTTTTTTTTCATTCAATGAATGTGTAGAGTTAAAGAACTGAATAATCGAGTGAGCCTCACTATAGGCATCAGCTACAAAAGTCAGAATAAAGGACTAAATTTCGACGAACGGCGACTACGAAAAGCCTAAAAATCGGCTACCGGTCGATAAAGTGTTAACATCTTGTCAAGTTGAGGTCAAATGTTAGTTCTATAAAGATTATAAAAAAAACTATAACGTAAACATTATTATGAGACCCACTTAGAATCTAACACGTTTGTTGATATAACTTTTATCTGTACAATTATCAGGAACGTCCTAATTGCACGCGACGAATATTTACAACGGCTTTAAATAGTCTTTATTGTGAACGGTTTAGAGTTTAAAATTGATTTTTTATGTAAAGTCCACACTGGTTTAGAGCGGTTACACTCAAATTGCGGCCCCCTGGACCACTGCGGTTGGCCCACCGGGTGCCAATTTTCGATTGTTTGAACATAGTGCCGATTAGAGATACTTTTAAGAGCGCCGAGTAAATACTATTATAATATAAGCAATAAATACACTTTTTCGGGTCTATTTCGCGTAAATAGTTATAAGGTACGATACCTAATATTCCTCGACATTTCGGCGCGAGTCGCAATCACGCCAGTATATCACCAGGTGATAAGTACACCGAAAGATAGACTAGTCTATAATTTTTTAAACGGTAAATACCTTTCAATTGTAGGTAAGGGCATTGCCCGTACTCCCATACAAGCCCGTAAGCCCCCATTTAAATAACATTATGCACTAAAATTAATAAATCATAATTGCTATAAAGTTTAAATACAACCGTGAATATATAAAATTGGAATTATCGTTTCATGTATTTTTTTTTTTTGTAAATGTGTACATAAGTGCTCGGGCTAGTCAGGCAGGCGCGCCTCTCGGCAAAGGCATAACACTATCAAAACATGCTTAACACCGTTAATGTATTATGTTTGTCGCCTATTTGTCGTTACGAAAACTTCCGTAGAACGCGCTGGCGGGGGCGTAAGGCGCGAAACAAAAGTCGACGCCGCAAGTCAAGTTATTGTGAAAATCGTCAATAGTTATCAATCGTAATCATTGACACCTTTTTTTTGTACTTCATTTTTTCTCTTTGTGCACACTGTTATTATTTTTATGCAAAAATGTATAGGTATTAATATGTATGTGTATTCAAAAATTGTTATCTCATTTAAATGTGTATTTCCTCACCCTCTCTTTTATTCTCTATTTTTACGCACCCTATATTTATATACATCTCTGCTCAACCCTTAAGTAGACTGGCGGAGAATGCCATTTGGTATTAAGTACACCTTATGTACAATTTAGTGTATTAAAGTTTTAAATAAATAATTAAGAAGTTTATTAGTTGAAAATTTTTTGTTCGGCCTCCCGCGACACCAGAACTAAATGTACAAAAAACGTGGTGATAGGGTTATATTCTCCTACCACCATCCCGGCTAGATACCGTCTTCAAGTCAACTTGACGCCAAAACAACTATGTAGAAGCAGCAACCATATGAACATAAGAGCCGAAGTATTCGAGGCGAGCACGCTCCACCATCTACGGTCCGCTCGTCACTTAACATAGTGTGAAATTGACACCTAATGTTAACCACAAGATAAATATATGATATAATATTACGAGTGAAACTCTATTTATCTTTGCTAAAAGCTACGGCTCAAGTCGTACCGTATGATTAAAACAATAATTCATTTAGAGCGTACTGATCTATTATAACTTTTAAGAGCATTATGTTAGAGTTCAAATTAAAATCGTTAAACTATATGTTTAGATAGCTCGCAGTCACGCCATTTCGATTAAGCGTTAATTGTAAATAATCTTGGCAATTTAGAGATGCGTAATGTTTACAGCTAACCGGCACTCGGCGGCTTCGCTGGGCGTGGTTTTTTTTTTATTTAACCGTTTCATTGCGGGAGAAATTTCTTATGTATATCTTAAAATTGCGAAACGTAATGCATAGTTATGTTTTTATTTGACTTTATAACTAGAACGATTTGTTTTGTCGTTCATTACACGAGTGTTTATTTTTATTGTTATGTTATAAAAAAAAACATAATTTTAACAATACATTTACCGGACCAGTCATTTTGACTGGACGACCCTATATAAGATGTTTCTTATACTGATATGCGTTTGACATTTTTATTTTATTATACCGCCTCGGGCAACATAGTTCTATATATTTTATTGCGAAAC
The DNA here is from genome assembly GCA_018245475.1 of Pharmacophagus antenor. NCBI lineage: Eukaryota > Metazoa > Arthropoda > Insecta > Lepidoptera > Papilionidae > Pharmacophagus > Pharmacophagus antenor. Next base: position 27,085 of record DWQX01000980.1, read on the forward strand.
AGGAAAAATATGAATGCAATAATGGACAAAACTAATACAGATACGAAAAGAAAACCATAAAAATGTGTCGGTAAATCTAGTGTTAAAATGATAGAAACTACAATAAACATGTATACAATTATTCTAAACAGCAGCTTGGTCCCGCTTCTGCGAGTTCCTGGCTACATAAGAGAAGCGCAATGGCGCTTCTTCGCATTTTTGGCATATGATACACGAAACGCGACAGCGCTCCGTCGCACTCGAACGGTTAATATTAACACTGAACGAACGGGTCGCCTCTGAGGAAAAATGCTGCACAAAATATAGACTGTGGTGTAATGTGTTAAAAAACGAATAGTACTATAACTAATGCTATATAAATAAAATAACAAACGACTGAATAGAAAAGGAATAAAATTAAATGCAGGATTGTGAACATTGAAGTGCGTAAATCCACGCGTTGCTTCCCATCAATACACAGTTAAAAACGTAGATCTACGTGGCCCATCCGTTAAGCGATAAGGTTAATCTCCCTCCAATATGTGTGCGAATTTTCAAAGCTCATAGATTGAGTTAATAAAAAGTTTCATTGAAATTTGAATCCAAAGTTTACCGTTTCAGGAGTGAGAATTTTCAGAAAACCCTTTCTTATTGGACATCTAATTATCACAAAAACACTCCAATTTCATTTCTCCAGGAACAGCGATTTTAGCTATGCTTTTATTTATAAATCGGTCCAACATTGAATCAATGAGGAGTTAGAATTTTATATGTATAGATGAAGAGTATGTATATATATATCCCCCGCAATGTATAATGTACTGACATAGTGGCTATCCGCCTTTTTTCGTGGCAAAATCCTACATCGGACACTCCTTCGCTGCGGGGGCAGCAGAAGAGTCATGTCGAACTCTTAGCAGCTAGAACCCCGCGGTGTCCATTTTGGTCGCCATTGGTCGAAACTACGGGAACGCTTTCGCACACTACCGTAGATGCGGCGGCGTGGACCACGCACAGGTCCCCCTTCTTAACACGTTATCTGTCAGAGCGTTTTTTCAATATTTTCCTTTGCGTTGCAGTGGAGGCGCATACAGAATACAATTTAGCAATCCTTTATTCGGCAATTAACAATTTAAGTAAATTTTGATTTGGATTAAAGGTGTATGTAATTATTTTAAGCTTAAAGATAATTATTTAGATAACAATGGCCAAAACTTTTTCATAGGTTATTTCAGCGTGGGACGTATACGCCCTAAGTAGCAAGGAACGTGTTAAATAGTGGCGATCCGCCTGCGCCTTCAAACTGAAAAAAATAAAAAAGTATTGATACAAATTCTAATACCAAGCAGATCTTTTACAAGTCAATTAGTTTATACACAACAGCCCGAATCACCAATCCTTCAATGCCACGTCCACTGGTTCGATTCAACTTCATTTCAAGCTTGAATTTTGTTATTTGAGCGTTTATAAAAACAATTATGCTATTGTGTTTTTTTTTAAACTCCCTTACTTCAATTTTGTGATCTTAATGTTAATATTATTTTTATACGGTCTCATTGTCCCTCAATTACGTGTGAAATTGATTTTATACGTTACCATTAAGAAACTATTGTAAAATACAATCTATCACAAAGGCGTAGGGTGCAAATTCGAATATACGACCACGGTTTCTATGATCTGTTATTATTACTAGCCAACATACAAACGAAGTTGTAAGACAGAAAATTTATGCGGAACCATTTCAAATTGAAACTACGTCACCTTTCAATCTTGGTATTTTAATCACTTCATAATTTGTTCGCGTGCTGGTCGAACGTAACAGTACAAGGTCTTTAAACAATGAGATATTTAAAAAGAAAAAAACTCATTTAACCAATGATTTGAACGATGTCCGCGGTGACGTCATACCGTTAAAGCCCTAACTGATTCACTGACTGTTCTCTGTCATCTTAAACCGCAGCTCCTGGAGATATGAGATTCGTGGGGCGTGTTCTTTGTGACGCGTAGGTATACCACCGAGAAGTCCACAGTAAGGAGTAAAATTTCATAAAATCCATTATGTGTGTGAAAAATTAGCGTTGAAATTTCAATTAAACGATTTTTTTTTATTTTTATATATTCGATTGACTCGTAAATTGGTACATATATTAGAGTGGGTATTGTTTTTAATGATAAATAAAAAGTAAATACGCCCAGAGAAGCGGTGGCGGGTGGATGGCTAGTCAGATATATTTATTTAATATGTTTATTAACTCACCAAGAAGGGTATATAATACACGGGCGGTGGCCAATGTATTACTGACGGAACATAGCAATGCTGTTATGGCGTCAGGTTCATTAACGGTGACAGCCGTCCGGGACGCGCTATCGTTGCTCGTTGCTTGGCGTTGAAGGGGCCGTGACCGTCATCCCGGCGTGATCCCTCCACTCCGCCAAACGCTGGGACCGGCCATCGAGGGGCTATAAGTGACAAATAATCACCACGACCCTGAATTCTCCTCACAAGACACTGTATATATTTGAAGATTTTTTCTAAAAAAAAATGGTGGTGGTAGATAGCGAGGTCTTAAAGAAACCAAATTTAGCAACCAGTCTCCAATACTCTCGTGCCACGGAATCGAATCAAAGTCCACCGTGTTACAAGCAAGCAGTCGAAGTGTTAAGTGAAAGAAGTCTATTGCTTACTGTAATTTTTTTATGTAAATTGCTCACTTAAAACTTTTACGACATTTCCTAAGGACGAATAATAAAATAACTTTGACGCGAGACTTGTCAAGCGACGCCATTCGTGACGACTGCATATCGTCGGTTCAATGGTTAAACTCGGTAAGCCACGTTCTTCGATTCAGAAGTAAATTAATGATGAAATGTACGTCGAGAAAAAAATCATAGCGTGGCCTATTGTATGTGTTCATAATTATGTTCTCGGAATGTTTCAGGTGATAATGTAACATGGCGTTATTATTTTTTAGACATAAAAAATAAAGTCAAAATCTCAATTATCTCTATCGGTGAATTGCTTTTTGCTTCAAGATAATACCTTTAAATAGACTATAATTTTTGATACACATTAGCGTGGTAACACTGACGTATATAATGTAATTATATTATATATTTCAACTGAATACAGGTTCTAAGGATTATAAAAAAAAACATTTAAACGCATAAGTTTCATATTTTTTTAGAAACGGAACGCACCAAAAGTGTTTCATGCGGGTTTTTCGCCTTAACCCTGTAGTGCCAAGGAGCGCGGTCGCGCTGCTCCCGCTAGTTGTGAAAAATGCGAGCGTCGCGACAGCGCTCCTATTGACAGTTCACTTTTGGCGCGCGCAGGTGACGGCCGTCTTACCGTGTTCGTATTTTTATTCATTACATTGCATTCTAATTATCTTTGATCGCATATGTTTATTGGCTTTTTTAGCATATATTGGTTAAATATGTATGGCACTAAAAGGGTTAAAGATGAGTAGAGATTTTGGTCCGTCAGTTAATTTTTAATTGTAACAAAATAACATCAATGTGCCGGACGTCAGTGTTAATGTAAACCACCACTACATCACCTGATAATAAAGAGATATAGTCCGTGATGGTAAATCAAACTAGTTCTAGATGTCAAATATATGTAGGTAACTTCACGTTTATATAAATGAAAGGGATGAATTTGCAAAGTAATAAAGGACTTGATATGAGCAGAATGTCAGAAGGGATAGAAGAAGTAAGATGGCGAAAGATTGAATGCTTGAAGATTTGTATAATGAAAAAAAATATACGTTTTTAAAACCTTATTAATTGTCCCCGTGTAATTTAAGCACACGTATATAAAAGGATAACATAATCCTTCGTCATTGTTAATCACATAAAATTACTTAACCAGTTAACGTGATGATTTATAATTTACATTTGTTTATTTTCGTTCATCTCGACAATACGAGTTGTAAAAGGTTTGACGGCCAAACGTCGCCGTGGTGTACGAGTAAGTTATCGTAAATAACCTTTATGTGGCCCGATAATAGTGTCGGAACCGTTGCAAAATATGTTTTCCTAATGGTACGTTATGTTTCATCAAATAGGACACGGTCCTCAGGCTGGCTTAACAGATTAACGTGTCCAAATGATACTTCGATAATGCTTTCTCCATTATTTTTTTATTATTTATTAACTTTATTCAACCCCTTAACTGATAATAATTTAAATATTTCACTAAAAATCAATGAATAAAAATGAAATTTTAAAATGTTTCTTGCACGGAAAAAAATATGTCGCATGTCATATTTTATTTAAACGTACATAATTTCAGAATTTCACTTTCGCACTCACGGCATTGCGTTGTACCCGCAAGAACTAAATTTTCGTCCAAACGCATCATTCCAGCTCTTTCGGTGATTACTTCACGTTTCATGCCAGAAAACTCTAATTAGTCCTACAAGTAAAACAAATTAAAAATATTGCTAAGAGAATATTACGTCAGAGCTGCATGAACGGAGTATTATTTTTCCATAGTAAATAAAACAAAAATCAATTTGCTAATCTAAACGCGTCGTATTTGCGATGAAAACAAAGCGGAAATCAATGCAAATCAATTCTTTTTTATTTAATCATGAACTTCCGCTAAGTAATCAAACGTTTGAATCAATGGGTCAATTCATCAGTCTTACGTCTGCCTTGATTTTTCGCCAAGTAGCGGGTTGGCTGGTAGGAAATGCATTATATCCGCCATTTCTACATTAGTTTGATCAATATAGTTTATCATAACAAATATATAACAAGCTCATATTATATATATATAAAATAGTGTTATTAACACTAGATTTACCGGACCACTCATTTTGACTGGACGACCCTATATAAGAAGTTACGTATACTGATATGCGTTTGATATTTTTATCTTTTTTTACCGCCTCTGGCAACATTGTTGTATATATTTTATTGCGAAACAGGAAAAATATGAATGCAATAATGCACAAAACTAATACAGATACGAAAAGAAAACCATAAAAATGTGTCGGCGAATCTAGTGTTCAATTGATTTCATTCATTTTCCATATGAAACGTTTTACGTCACAATTGGACACGCCGATGCGTATAATTTACAGCGCTTTTATTTTCCGTCCGTAGTTAGAAAATTCTACGGAGGTAAGAGCCGAATGAAATGAATATTAAAAATGACGGTAGCATATCTAGCATCTTCTGAAGTAGAATCGCCCGTAACTTATAAATACATCTGGAGAAACGTTTGGCTCGCGTCCAGAGACGCTGGATAACAGGGCACTTTGTATGGCGCCATTTTGTTTTTTTTTCTTTTATTTTTTTTTACTAGACAATCGTCTACGTTACGGTTATGAAGGCCAGTGTTGAAATTTATCTGGAAATGATATTTAGAAATATTGTAAACTCTGCAAGAAGTAGGTTTTCGACGCATTTTAACCCTTCTAAATCATTCTTATGACACGTCTAAAGTATTTCCTTTTTGTTGGTACGATAAAAAAAAATTCTTTAGTAAATAAATATAGCCCTAATACGCCCGCTTGTCTGCGTGTCGTTATTTTTTGGGGTTCCTCACCCAAAGAATGTCTATCGGAAACCTATTGGCGAGACTCTGCCGTCCGTTTTTCTGTCCGTCTGTCGGCGGACTCTATCTCACGAATCGTAATAGGTAGAAAGTTGAAATTTTCACAGATTGCGTATATCTCTATTGCCAATACAGCAAGTAACTAAAAAAATGTAATTATATAAAAAAGTACTGACACAAAATAAATTATTCACTTAAATCAGGTCCATCTATTGATTGCGGGAGGAAATGCTGTCCTTGTGGCAGCAGGACCTAATGGCCTCGTCGGTGGGGCGCGACACGCTTCAGGCGTT
>DWQX01000981.1:0-32922 GCA_018245475.1 Pharmacophagus antenor
TATATATATATATAGTACTTATAAAAAAAATTGTACAAGGCAGCGTACATAGAAACGAGTAAATGATCTACAAAATAGAATCGATGATAACATTACTTATAACGATTATCACAAGACGAGCTCCGTAGATGTCTAAAAATTACGACCGGTAAGACATTTATAATTTGAAAGAAAATAAAATTAAATGCAAAGTTACAATTCCATTCCCAATATACTTTGTAAGGTTATAGTGATATTGTATTGTTCTTGATTCAGTATAATTCTTTTTATATTGGAATGTAATTTTATAATTATCGTAATACTAAAGAGATAGTATCTAATTAAATAACATTGTATTATAGCATCGGCAGAAATATTATTTTTAATCGTCTATTGTAGAGCTTGTCGGGTGGTATTAGGCAGGAAGAGGCACATTAAGCCGCCGCTAGCCAACAGCACGGCTACGATGAAGGTGGGCGCGGGGCAGTAGGTGTCGAGTAGCGCCGCGATCACCACATTGCCTATAATGCCTCCGAGACGCGCCGCTACCATCGACACCGCCACGCCCGTCGCCCTGAATGAATAAAAGAAAAGTAAGCATGTTCCTTCGTCAAAATTCAACAGTTTATCGATCTATCAAACAAACCTGTTATTATTTCAGATTCAGCAGAATGGCATTCCTTTAACAATTTGTGATTTCGAGTGTCATACAGGAAGTTTTATAAATATCTTATTTTTAGGTCGTAATTTACATTTTGGTGATCGATAACTTACCGTAAATTAGTGGGGAAAACTTCAGTGATGAGACAATCGAGGGACGCGTTGCCGCAGGATATGACGGAGCTGAAGATGGCGCTAACAATCAAATTATTGGTTTTGTTGTATACAAAGTACATGGCTGCCGAACACAGACCCGCCGAGAATGTTGCGAATACTGCACACAGAGAAAAGTAATGGGATAAAATACAATTAAAAAATACGTTAATATACATAAGTGCAAGTTTTTATATGTTATAATTTATGATAAATATTAACAAAACTTAAGAATTATCATCTTCAGAAGTTCTAAATCTGTTTCGTATTTTTTAACCTGTTGCAAAAGGAGGCAATATCTATATGACCGTTTATCTAACGCGTATGTCTGTTGGATCAGTTTTTTTTTAAGATGAAAAAAGATTATATTTGTAATACGATAGTCCGACGTTATTATGGAAACAATATATCGTTGGCTTTTGGTTTTATAAAAGTAAATACGTACTACTTTTTTATTGATGTACCCAAATTCTTGTAAACACGAGAAAAAAAATAAGAAATGCTCTATTTAATTAAGAGTGAAGAAAATTTTGTATTCAAAATCAATCATATAGGACCCACCCAAGAAGAACTTTCTGCCGAGCCGGTCCATACCAATGACGGCGAATATATTAGAAGGTATGGCAGCGGCAACGGTAATAAGTGACTCCATGAAGACGTCGGAGTGTATGTGCGGGTCGCAGAGGGCGTCCGCGGAGTGCGTGCCGCGCTGCGTCACGTAGCGCGTCACCTCACAGATGTCCGCGGGCGCGTCGGCGTTCGCGCGCGACCACTCGTCGAAGCGGTTGAACATCTCGGGAAACCACATCATCAGTCCATAGTAACTGGAACACGATAATGATTACATAATTATTTCAAATATTTGCTACCGTTGAAATTCGGACCAATTTCTATGGACCGGGAGTGATAATATTATTATATTAATGATATCTTGCGAAAACCAGAAAATTGTTGTGAGACCTTAAATATTTACTGAAAATAAATATTTATTAATTTTAGTTTTAGATAATTTTACAAATCGGATATTATTAAAAAAAAAAAATAACTACGAGTATGTAAACGTAGTGATTACCTAGTAAACATTACGTTTAATCTGTTTAAAAAACTTGTAATTGATATATTGCATCTTATGCCAAGTTCGGTATAGTAATATTGATTTTTCTACTGCTTATGCAACATCTTACCCAATATGAAATGTGAAGTTGATGGTGATGGATATCGTAGTGAATTTCAGTATTGGAGGCACGAACAATTGTTTGCTATGCTCTATGATATCAGTCAACATTCTTCTGACTTTTGACTTTGGCACTTTCTCTTCTAATTGCTTTTCGGGCTTGCCATGCAAGGGCTCGTCTACTAGAAGTTGTTTCACAGGGTATTCCTCCTTACTACGACCAGTGTTCATTAGATAGATTCCTCTGAAAACCTCTAATGCTGCTTCGTGACGGCCCGTTGTGATCAAAAACTTTGGTGATTCCGGTAAAAGGAATAATAGTGCCGCTACCAAGAATGATGGCAATGACATCACCAACAAAAAAATACGCCATGAATTGTAAACGAAACCGCCCGTTGTTCCTCCGATTTCTGAGAAGGTATAAATCTCATTTTAATACTTCAATTTTAACAAGTCTTCGCAAAACAAAAATTGGTATACAACTTGAGGCTAAGATTATATTTGTAAGTATGATAGAAAATTATACTTGTTTTTTGTAAGTTACATCGCTTTATGCTATATAAATTAGTACATGCAGAAGCAATCGTTATCTAACCACTGGGTATGATGATCCACGCCAAGCCTGCCACGAACAGGTTACCGAGTGTCCAGAATGCAGCCATGAAACTCAACATAGCTCCTCGCTTTTTCTTAGGCTGAAACTCGGCGAAATACGACCATATGACGGGTCCCGATCCACCCAAACTGTAATTGTCAATCATAATATAAGATGCATTCATTGCAATACGTTTTGCGATGTTTCTTTTTTCTTTACAAATGTACGTATAGTATATATCAAGGCAACTGCAAATTTTGGAATATTTTTGCTTTATTGTTTATTTAAAACAATCAATTTTTTTTAGTTTGAAGATCTTGCAATTTAGACCACGTATTGCCAGGTGCATTGTAACCGCCTGCCAGATGGTAAAGTTCACAGGGAATCATTAGGTATGGATGGCATCAAACTGAACGCGCTGGAAATTTATTGGTACGGCCTATGTTCAGTAGTAGTCATCAATATGCTGAAATAATGATCTAACAAATAATGAATTAAATGTTTTGTAAAACGAACTTGAGGCAAAAGAGCTTACTATTGCGTAGAAAACAAGGCAATGGTAAGATTTTTAATATACTAAAGGATGAACACGTTTGGAAATATGGTTGTCTGTATTTTTTAATTTTGTAAGTTCGATCGGAAAAACAAAAGATCCCTGAGTTTCTCATCAGTTCTTCTTAGACGAGGGCGCGATGCGAACTGACATAAGTGAAACGTTTGACGATTAAAAGTAATTGTACACATCTTATTTAATAAAGAAATTTCGAGTTTAGACGATATTTCTATACAAAAGAATTACTTACTTAGTACTCCTAAACATAACTCAACTACTTATGGAAATCTTTTACGGTTATGGCTGTTCGTCTTTGGAATAAACATCCAACAAATATTCGGAATTCGCCATCGTTGGCGATATTTAAAAATAAGTTCATGTCTCATTATGAGAAAATGCTAGGTTGGTAGATCAAGCGCGTATAGCTTATTTGTGTATGTTATTATTATCCTTTCATTAAATTTGTAAATATACATATATGAGTAATGTTATGTATTTAGTTTTACTTTTATTTATTACTTTAATATATACATATAATTTAAAAAGTGTATACATATATGCATATCTATTCTATTAGTATTACTTTTATAAACTTTTACATGTATTAAACATGCAATTTATTGTCTATCCATACTTTAATTATATCTTCATTTTCTGCTACCACCCAAAGGTTGACTGGAAGAAATCACTTATAGAGTGATAAGTCCGTCTTTGTACAATTTTATCTCATAGCCCTTATATGTAATTGTTTTATGTACAATAATGTATTCATTTATTCACTTACGCGGCTCCATTGATAAATCGGAACAGCATAAAGAGTTCGTAGTTCTGGCTGAAGGACGAGGCGACGATGGCAAGCGCGTTCACGACGGAGATAGCTATGAGCACGCGCTTGCGACCCAGCGAGTCCGCCACTGAACCCCACGCGTACGCGCCCACCATCATACCAATGAAGATTATACTGTTTAGCCATCCCTGTGCAAGAAAATATAAAATTTTATTATCATAGTCGTCAATAAAATGTCCAATCATCAATCCCAATATATCTTTATAACTTTACTTAGGGTTTTATGGACGATCTTTACTCAATATCTGTTTGAATTAAATTATATAATTTATATGTCCTCTCTTTATTAATTATAGATATAATAATCTTATAGACATATAGCAGTAGATAGTATTTGTAGTTTTTTTAATAAATTTTACCTATTTAAATAAACAGATAAATTTCTTTAAATTTTTCTGCATTCTTGTTCTCTTTTTTATTTACCACGACGGGTGGTAAAGAAAATAACAGTACGCTTGATGGCGGTTATTGTACTACGGAAGCTAATAATACAAAAACAAAACCTGAAATGATATCTTCATAGAACAAATAAGAGACGTGTTACAGATCAAGTGCGTATTACATTTTATATCATAATTCACACTTCTATCTCATGGTCTTCTTAGAATAAATAACGGAGCATATTTTAAGAAACAATGTTGTGTGTCTTTGAACGGCATTCATGAACAAAATATGTAATTGTGTGTGTGTAGTGTAATAATCTTTCTTGAAAAATGTAGATTACGGTATCTGACTTGTTACCAGTATTTTAATTGTGCGGGAAGTATGAAATGTCACTTCATTACTGAAGCATTAGTCAAGCAGTGCTTTCGGGTTTACAAAAATTATATTTAAGTTGTCTAGTTCTGGTTTTGAAATCATTGAAGTAACATTTTTTAAGACGAATTTTCTATGATTTAAAAATTCACCTGATGGTTAGTGACAATGAGGGCGTAGATGGTGAAGCGCGCTTGTTTAAAATACTTTTTTACATTTGATTATTTTTTAATAATCAATGTTTAAATTATAACGTTTTCATTTTAATTTTCCGCTCTATATAAAATAAAATGAATTTAGACAAATGTGAGCGTCCAAGCAAGAAGGGTACAGTAGTGGGGTATTTACGACTAAATTAGATACCTCGAATAGCATAATAATTTAATAACAAGAATTTAATAAAACATTCAACAACAATTTTTTTATCAGATATATGGAAAAGGGTTGGAAAAAACACTTTCAGTAAGTAATGAAATAAAAAAATACAATCACTTATTTCTAAAACTCAGAAATTATATTATTTAATGATAAGTAATTAATTAGTCAATCTTATAGATAATTGAACATTCATTACTAAATTAAAATAGCGAATAGCAATTTTTTTACCCATCTTTATAAAATTGTTTATATCTCAGAAACTAAATACCGCGAACTGCTCCTTTTTGCTTGAACCCAAACATAAAAATGTTTTGAACTATTTTCCTAATGTAAATTGTAAGTTAAAAGTAGCCTGTATTTAGTAAGAAGAAACAAAAAAGCCCTTCAACTTGATTACTTGTGTCAACTTGTACAATATTAGATATTTTTTTAAAGACATCTATATTTATTTGTCATTTAGAAATTGAACAATGTTGTGATTGGTTTTATATGATATTCTAAAGAAATTTGGGTAAATGGAAAAATGGTACCTGAATATTTTTGTGCATATAAAAAAGAACTACACCTATGCCCTATATAAAAAATTTAAATTTCATGCAATACTTTCATTCGCTGTTGCATAGTTGCACTCCACCCAATTGATCAACAAACAACGGAATAAATGTTTAAATATTTACTTCCGTATTTTTTTTAATGTCTTACTAAAGATATGGTCGAGTCTAAAGTAGAAAATGACATAGTAATTAATGTTTGTTTTATTTGGATTATGTAAAAACGCATACGTTTTAATGCGAATCATAATATATTAAAAAGTATTAATATACAATGAAATTACAGAAATTAATTATGATTATATTCAGGTAAAATATCATCCGGATTATATTGTTAACATTTATGAAGATAGATATATTTCGCATTCTATTTTTAGAGCAGCAATCATAACTTCACATAATCTCCTCATTACTGATACAGTTTTAAGTATATCTAATAATTTACGCTGTGTCACAAAAACCGTACAGTTTCTGCGATCATATATCATATATTCACATTGAACACACTTAACGCGTACACGCGAAATAGTCATGTGCCATTACTTTTAAAATTGTTGAATAGATGCTTAATGTTTTGCATATGTTATATGCTAGAAATATGTTTCAAAAATTAATAACTTCTATTTTAAGGTTACATGAATATACGAGTCTTGCGTCAAATGAAAATTATAATAATATATTAGAATACAATTAGAGCTCATCATTGTTATGAAAAATTGCAAGGAGCATAAGAGTTAAGAATTATTTGTTTCCTGAAAAGTTTTTATATTTCTCAAAAACATGATAAATCATCAGTGGGCACAAATCTCACAAAATCATAAAAGGGTCTCTAGAAAATTCCATTCCAATAAGCTTTCTATTCAGTCAAATCATAGTGTGCAAATAATGTAAGGTTTTATTGGAACCGCGCTGAAACCAGAGAAAGTAAAATGGTGATGAGAACCATCCAGTGTTATCTAATCTTGCTTACCAAGGCCTTATTATTATTAGTTCTTAGCACCAAGTGAAGTCTTCTAGTATTGTAGACAGATAAATATCTTGCAAGTCTCCTAATAATTTTTAGTTTTAATATAAACTTACTTTAGTATGGGTGGTTAGGTTTAGGTCGCACTGTGCAGAGGGTAGGATGAATGACATCGAGATGACATCCATCTCTTCGGAAGTACTGACAAGGCCGCATACTGCCAGAAGCAGATAGTGGAAACGTCCATAGCCTATGAACAATTAAAACAATTTTAGTTATATGCCATCCTATTTTTAAAAATGTTGTAATTTAAAAAAATTGTGATTTTAAAAATGTAGCAAAGCTAATAAATACTAAAATAAAAAGGTTATCTTATTAGTTCCCTTGAGATACTTTCCTATTTTTAAACAACGGATTTTAAAAATATTGATACGGCTATGCCGGCATTACTCCATTTTATGCAAATGCTCATTGGAACATGGCGCCTAATATTTTTCGACTTATAATCAACTGACTCTCCAACTCCATCACCTCCACTATTGTATGCCTATTCCATTTTTTACGCCTTGCAATGAGATTTTGGACGGTTACCAAGACTAACAATTTTGACACGCATTAATAGTTTTGTTAAAACCTAAGGAAGAAATGATGTTAGTGAATGAATTTATCTACAACTTTTTGTTGAACAAAACAGTCACACACGATGGTCTGTGTTACAATTTTCAATGTAAAGTTTTAAGGTCATATAGTTATTTACGCCTGAAAATATAGACATGTGTAAGTGGAAAAATGAGTTTCTCATTGTTTATTTTCTTAATAGTAAACAAGAGTACACAGGGTATTCTCGGAAGAAGTGGTGTTTACTCCGCGCAATCTACACCGCGGAATGCAAGGCAAGCGTTGTTCGTTCATAAAACTACACACGGTGATTGTCCGGTACTATGTCATTTAGACGTATCCACGTGTAACTCGCGATGCACGCTGCTTTCTGTTCCATTGTTGTTTGCGACGAATAACGATTTTATAACTATCATCATTAGTAAAAATTTAGACAGTGCGCATTTGGTATATAAATTCAGAAATCTGTCGAATCTCAAAGAACTAAACATTAAAAAAAATAAGGTTTTGATAAGTTTTGAAGGATTTATACGATAATTTTAATAACAAATGTTTCTACTTATTTTCAATTATGAAAATAGTACGCTGTTACATTTATTTTTTATTATATATATTATCCCATCCGCTAAAGCCTAAATCCCTTTTTTTCTTTATATTTTCTCAAATGTTGGAGGTCTTCTTTACAACAACTTATTTAATATTATTTTAAATAGCGAACTTTCCATTCATTACAACGAAAAACTATCATTTGCTACTTGCATCACATATTTAATTTTTCAATGACATCGAAAGTTGTTAAGTGATCTTTTGGTGATGTCAGATTAGATGGAACCCTTATAAGGTCCTTCCGTATAGAGTAGATATAGATTATGGAGGCATAACTATTAAATAATTCATTCTTTCAGTAATATTTATTCAATTGTATTGGTTTGCTAAATTAAAAAGAAAATTATTTATTTTTACCAGTTAATTCGATAGCCCGCTCGAAGTCAGCTTTTTCTGAGTTTTGGATTTTTTCTGGGTCGCTTTTGGCTGAAGTCTTCAGCGAAGGAACGATATCTGTTGAAGAAAGGAATGTAATTAGTGTAGTGTTAACGGAAGTGTTTTTGACACTGCTTGGCTAGCCGATGTAATTTCGATTTAAGTGTTTCTACAAATAAGTTAATTATTAAATAAGTAATTTTGATGGTACCTCGGGAAAATTGCATTGATTTGATATCTATTACCTTTAAGATATTAAAAGAAGGTCCACTTTAATAAGTTTTATTTTATTGGTCTCATTATGTTTAAGTGGGAGTGTATCCAGAGTTTAGTGCAGAGAGGACCGGTAGTAATTTATTTGAGGTACGAAAAAGTATTTGCTAGTCGTAGTAGCAATACCTGTTGACCACAATTTCAATACGAACACACAGTATTCTAGTATAAATTATAATTTGCTGAACTCTGTCTAAAATATAGACTCCAACGGTAAAAAAAAGTTTAAAAGCATTTAAAGGCAATTTAAAACAAAATGGATAAAATAAAAACCGCTTCTTTTAAAGAAACATCTAATTCAATGGTTTCATAGAAGAACGTTCTCAAACAATTTATGTTTTTAGCTTCTATTTACGCAATTTTCCTATGTAGAGATCAAATTAATAGGGTTAAAAAACAAATATCATAATGATATAGACATTTGTTCAGAAACTATTTTGAACATTTAATACGTAAAAGTGTACAACCTATTCTCTTGTAATATGACCAAAGTTGATGTAAACTTCAGCTCTAATTATGTGATACAAGTAAATAGTAATATTTTTGTTATGTGATAAATCATGTTTTGAGGTTTGCCATTCGAATAGGTTGATAAATTATAATTCATTATTATTATTTCCGTTGTGACATTAGATATGGTCAACAATTTTTCTTTTATTTCCGAATTTAAAAAAATTACAAATCACATTTAAAAATTGGTAAAATGCCCCTAACCTCCATAGTTCTACCATAACAATATAATGTCTTTAATTTGGCCTTCCCCTTCTACATGTTAATGAAGTAAAAAAAGCCGTTAACCTATTGTAACACATTATTTATGTCAAATCCGGCGTATCCGCGATTTTGGTTCCACATTCTTTTTTTACTAATGGACGTCAACGTATTTACATACAAATATCTATATTCAGTACTACATTAATGAAGTGATAAGATAATATGATAAAGATATGTCTATGAGCCACAGTTAATATTTACCAATAGGTATTATATAGGTTTATATAGGTATATGTAGTATAATATATTTCGTTAAAAAGAAGAAAAATACTGTAAAGCGTAAAAGCTTCTAGGTTTTAATGAAAAATTTAGAACTTCGCATAATTTTAAATTTTTTAAACGAAGGAAATGTGATTAGGTTACGTAAGTGTACTAAAACCTGCGTACTGGTTACTACATTTTTATACAAAATTTGAGTTGACCGAAATTGCCCAAAATGTTAAGTTGAATACCTAATTTGTAGGAATTTTATATAAATGTAATAATTTTTTTAACAATTCGCTCTATGCTGACAGTGTTCATATGTTCAGATTATGTACCTATACATAGAAAAGGTAATTTGAAGGTCTATCTATCTTAGTCATTCACATCGCTATTGTTTAACTGTTCATTCGCACCCGAGTCGATTCTTGTTACTCGGGCTTGTTAGTCAGCGTTTCAGAGCACGCTGTTATATGTCACCGTAGCGAAAGTTCGGCGGATTTTCTAAGAACGAAATGGTGGCCTAGCATGACATAAAAATGGACTTGAAGTTTTTATTTAGGTTCGCATAATTTTTTATTATACCAAGATCAACAAATTATATATGGCATGGGATCTTAAATGTGGTATTTATATTTAATTCATGTTTTTATTTACCTCATGATTACTTACCGAGCTCAGCGGTTTTGGAACCTGGGCCGTTTAGTTGACGTTTGTCTTTTACATCACAATCTGTAACATAAATATAATTTTTAATACCGTAAATTGTTTGTTAGTATAAATTTAGTAATTTTATTAGGATAACATTAAAGATAAAAATAAGATTTTTGCTCCTAAGTTTATTAAGGACGGAATTGACACAAAACGTGCCTACACAGTACCATGAGAGCTTATTGTTGGTATCCTGTGTTCCTAAAATATGGACTAAAACTTACTGTGAGATTTTTTGGGCCCGGGGTCAGTTTCTACCATCCTATGCGGGCAGTCAGCGATGTATAGTTTTGTCTGTTAGGAAAACTCTCTCACTGGCTCGCTGTTCGCTTCCAACGTCGCTGAGCTCGTCTGTAATTTATGTACACATTATTACCCCGGCCGGGACATGGGTTTGTCACAATGTAATGATGGAGGAAGGTTGTTTTGACTATCTCCGTGGCGCAGTGGTTTACCCGCTTGCCTTGTGACGCTGAGGTCCCCGGTTCGATTCCCGAGACACAGGAGTAGTGGAGTCTGGATGGTGATAGGGTTTTTCAAACCCGCCTGACTAGCTACCAATCCTCAATGCCGATCTGCCGCCACAACAGTATTTTCTTTGTTCCGGAAGTCATACACGTGAGAGCCAGGTGTATTCTGGATGAACACCCTTCATCATCTACGGCCTCATTTTCACTTTTCATCAGGTGGAATCGAGGCCGTGTTAGCCCATAACTGATAAAAAAAAATGATATTTTGACATTGTCATTATTTCCCCAGTTTAATTTTTCTTATACAAAGATATTAACGGGTGGTAGGTACTCATAACAATAATATTTATGTATATATAAACGTTAAAATAGAACAGTTGTGCTACTAGTTACAGTAATAACACTAGGTTTCTGCGAACTATTAAAAATTTAGTAAAGAATATCATCGTCAAATTTTCATAGGAAAAGCTTATTTTTGTAACGATGCCTGTAGTATATACATTTCAGTGACATTGCTATTTTACAAGCATAAAGCACCAATGAACACAATGAAAATTTTACTCTTAGATATTAGTGACGCTTGTAAATGAATGTAATATAACTATCAAAGAAAAATAAACAGCAAGTTTACATAATGATGGATTTATATATTCTGCAATCTCATCGAGATGATTTTAAATTTATGACATTAAAAGTTTTTGACATTTAACATGGAAAGTATTTTCAAGATCCAGTTCGTAAAACTGAAATCGCACTGTATAATCTTATCAATTAAGTAATTAGTAAAATGTGTCCTAATGTTTTTTCTTGATGATTAGTGATACCACTGCCTATTAAAATGTGACCCTAGATAGAATATTTGCAGAGCTATACTTTGTGCTCGTCGTCTTAAGACGCATAAAAAAACTCCAAAATCAAAATCAATTTGCTCAAATTAGGCTACGATGTAACACTATTTGACGTCATTATGTGTACTGGATGACTACTTTTTGGTAGCAGGAACAAGCGTTGTTGTGGAAGCCGGCAACAAAGGGCTATCACTAATCAGAATAAGTCATACAAATTGTTACCACGGTGTTTATATTGCGAAAACAGAAAAGACAAACTCCTCACCGACTCATTTGTTAATACACTTTAATAATAATATAATCAAAAGTACATGTCAAGTTACTCAAATATAATTAACATTTAAGTAATTTCATATGTACAAGGTTTTGTTTTTGCAATTTAATAACAAAATTATTACATAACATCGATTTGTTACGTTCCTTCGAAACTGCTACCTCTTTTTATTTATTTCGTGAAGCAAACAATTTTTTTGGATAACATTATTGTAGTGTAACATTACCGATGCTATATATAGACAAACAAATTAAAATGTGTAATTTTCAAAAAATAATTGCTTTTATAGAATACATTACTATTAATTGAAACAGATTTTAATAAAGGTACAAGCTATGCGGTTTCGACGGAGTGTGAGCAAGATATCGGTGCTTTTTTTTTTCAAAGACAGCAGGATCAACCGGTGAAGATGAATTAAAAATCATTTCTCATTTATTTCTGATAAATATTTTCTCGTCAAAGTTTGTATCTATCAGCGGGCGTACCAGGGTTTGTGAACCATAATAAATAGAAATAGAAAATTTTCACAGATTGTGTAATTCTATTGCCGCTACATCAACAAATAAAATAATAATTACAAGGAACGTGATTTTATTGGCGTTTACGGCACGGAACCCTTCGCAATGAGAGTCGCACATGTCTTTGGCCATTTATGTAATGTTTCACAATGCCTAATGTTTAGTGATCTGATTTAGGTGGTATTTTTATTTGAAAGAGAATTAAATTAGGAAAAATAGAAATAGTCGATTTTAAATCAATTTCTATTGGAATGTTACATCTCTTCAGTTTATCCGTCGTTGATTCCACTTGCTGATACATGTTATTAAAAATGTTGAATACAAGTTGTGTTGCGTTATCAAGATGAACAAATTTATAAGGTCGCTATCCGTCCTGCTACCGTTGAACCAAATACTTAGTACAATAAACAGTATTCTTTTTTAAATTGATTATGAAAAGTAAGTTGAGGGTTGATGGGTAATCCGACCATTATACTTTAATACTGTATAATTTTCCAACATGTCCCGAAACAAATCCTATAGTTGAGATCAACATTTATTCAGAATCTAAATTAAACGCATATGATACAACATCGAGACGGAGGGCCCGAATGCGATGCCTAGCTCTAGTTGTACATACTTTTATTTTTTTTTACATATGGACACAGATTAAATTCCAGTGTTCCGATTTATATGGCTATTTAACTTTTATTGAAACTTGTTGCGATTTCATGTGGTAATGTGAGATGAAAAATAAATAAGACTTATTTTCCGCCTGTTAATATTTTCTGTTTTTTTTTTCCAATTGATATTTATCGTCGATACGAATAAATTTTTTGTGGAAAAATTTTACGCAGTAGCTATTTAACTGAATTATTGTAGAAATAACTTGAACAAGAGCCGTACGTATGTTAAATTTTCAGATATTAAACATTTACACAGTACCATACTCATTTGGTTCATTGTTTTGAGAGTTATAATCATTTTTAACCGGCATGAAAAACTTACAACCTTAAAAATTCTTATTATAAAAGGATATACGTTTTTAGGATACAAATCGTTAGTGCATACAATTATTGAATAATCCCTTATATTATGATTCTTCATCCATGTATTACTTTGTTCAAGTACATGTTCAATGCATAATTTAATTGTATTGTTGATTAGTTGAATGCCATGTCTAATAAAACGCTCCAGGTAACTTTGGAACACTGTGAGGTTGCAATTGTAACGCACGGTTTAAATTGACCATAACTGTTATGTAGCAATAAGTACAGCAAAATTAAAATTAACAAAACGTGCGTGGGAAAAGTACTGAATTAATTTGCAGGCGTTGTTGTTCTCAAAACGGGAATTGTAAACGCTTGTGACGATTGCAATGTACTTTAAATAATAAACTTTAACAATATTAGTCTGGTGATTGACAAATTTAAATAAAAATATGAAAGTCATTACAGTCAAGAGAATAGAGAAAAGAAAAATAAAAAACAGGAGTAATTTTTTTATGTTGTATAGAGACATGTGACTGATAATGATTTTTAAGAGAATAGTAGGAGATTTTTATGTTTTTAAGGCTTCATACACGCTTATTACTATTTCGTTCAGGGACTATACCTACTTCGATGATGTTTATATTGCTATATTTAATACAAGAAAGTAGAGCTACCACCTGAATTTTAGGTTAAGAGTACAATGATTTACAGAAAAAATTAGCAAACAAATATAATGATAGCTATATGACAAGTACGATTAAAATAAAAAAATACCTTTGTATTATAATTTAAGTTTTACATTGTGATAAATTTTATTTCTAACGAAAATTATAATGCCTATAAAAGTAGTTTTTTGTTATTTTTGTATTTATCTCTGGGTAGTACAAGTTTATAAGTTATGAATTAATAACTGTTAGTCTCGTGGCAGTACAACTTAAGAAGCGGTATTTATTAAAATACCAAATTTAACAAACTTTAATTAAAATATCCGCTATATTGAAGAGAAAAACGATGGAAAATTATAACAATGACACGATAATAAAAAATTATCATTTAAAATATGTAAATCGTGCAAGATTTGACGTACATAGACAAGTGCAGCCTCGGTGAGAAAGTAAGAGATGGAATGGTTTTATAATCTCTTTTTCCGCGTTGCGGTATGTCTTTCAGTTCGTAGAACCCTTGTAGATTTTATCACGTTAAAACACATATTTGTTAACTTGATATGACACATAAGATTTATGACAGAAAATATTAGAATTAACAAGTGGGATTTGATACCAGAGCTTTTTAACAATATTATGCTATAAACTACTATGTTGTTTTGCTTAGAAATGTTTTATTATTCGAAATAGAAATTTTGTATTAATTCATGATACCAATACGGCACGTGAAAACTGTTTATGGGTGAATAAGGGAGAAAATTGCAGTGTCGCCCAGGATATTGAGAGTTTAATAATAAAGATACATTCAAAAAGGACGTAAAGCAGTTTGTAAAAGTTTAACCGGATTGTCCTTTAAATGAAATGTAAGTATTTTGGCCATGGCGATCCTTTGTAAGGTTATCTTTACAAGATAGATAATTAATAACATTTTATTATTTAATTATCTTTTACTCATTAATTATAGTTAAAAAATGTATACTCAACTTGTCAAGTTTTTATTTCTTTTTAGCAGGCAGGGGCTTGTCTTTTCTTAATAATATTTTATACTTTTTATTTTACTTGTTTCTAAAAAATAAAGCTATTAATTAAAAAAAATTAAATCAAGTGACTTTTAGTCATTTTTTTTTTTCATTTAATATTTTCAACTTATAAAAGGGAGACTTTGATATATAGATATTAGAAATGGATATACCCAGTTGTTTCGCAAGCAGTACTATTTGAATCACAATCTACTGTTGCACGTGACATTTTTGATATGTTCTCGCATTAACGACGGTTTTAATATTTTTTCATTTAGTATTTCCTCTTTCTAACATTGTTTAATTTTTATCCACCATGTATACTTGGAGTTGGAGGAGTGTGCTTTTGTATTTTTTTTTCATTGTTCATGTATATCAAATAAAAACAAAGTTATTGTAGTTTGATTAATGAGGATATCATACTTTTAGGGCCTATAAATACACATCTTCCTAAATAAATAAGAACAAAAAAGACATAATTGTCATCACTAATGTACTGATGACAATATGAGTTAATAAATTTATGTAAAAGCGAACCGTCGTTTTTTTCAAGTAAGCAGAAGCGCATTGCTCTTTATTTTTTGTAAGTTAGCGATTATGTCATGATATAAGAAAATGTTAAAAATCATATTTTGCTTACCAAGATCAAAATTTTACTACAGGTGAACAAACTTAAATAGTTAAACATATATTCTCATGAAATTTTTATAGATTTTGGTCTGCAAGTCACAAACAAGGTATATAATCTCGTGTCAAATGTAAATGAATGGAACCATTGCACGTCACTTCGTGTCCTGAGTATCCACATAGAGTATTCTTTTTTATTAATAGCTTGTATTCCGAAAACTTTATATATACTATATTATTATTTTCTTGACGGCTACCGTGTTAATGTGACGAAGACGCGCGGTACTATGGCGCTGAAGGCACGAGCGTCACGGTATGCACCATCCGACACACTGCTGGAGTGCCTAACCTTGCTGTTATTGTTTCTGATAATTATCTCGTTTTGAGGTTGAAGTATTTTTTCTTAGTTTCACGAAACGTTATTTTTATTGAAGATACGAAATTGCAAAAATTACTTTCACTAATAAGTGTTTAACGAACATTACCAATGCTGTCATGAAATTAATAAGAGTAAGATATATTTTACTTAATGAAATAAATATTGTGGTAATAATCCATTTACTTTGACAAATAATTAGTTCTAGTTATGCTAGTATTTAGTTCTTGTCTTATTAAGTTTAAAAATTAACCACTTTAAATTGGCTTTAACTTTTACTAACATTTCAAAGGCTTAACAAAATTTCGTAAATTTTAAAAAGTGTATAAAAAACTAAGAACTCTGTACATTTTCAGAATTTCTCACATATAAGATGACAGCAAGGCCAGTTTAAGCATTAATAAGGAATAATCAACGTTCTGACAACAGATGGTATTTCAATAAAAAATATTTTAGTTTTATTCTAATAATTATTTACTGTAAAAGTGTTTAATACGGCAAGAAAAACTTTTATGAAACAGAAAGATGTGATACAATATTAGCCAATGACTGTAAGTTGAAATACCTCTTTAGAAAATAATTTAAAAGTTTTTAGTCTAGTTTTTCTGAAACAAAAAAAGTAACAAATATTATAAATAAATGTAGCTATATGAATATAAATATAAATTTTAACAGAAAGACTGAATCAATTAGCTAAATATTTCAAATTTGATATTTGTTCAATGAAAATAAAATAAATATTATTTATACAATACTTAGTGTATAAGAATCCACTATGATTTTCAATGGTTTATAAAAACAATAAAATTGTCAGGATGCGAGGATTTTCATATTTTATCGATTCGGTTATAATTTTTTTCCTTTTGTAAAATTTGGAAAACCAGAAACTAATCGGTACAAGCAAGTTGAAACAAGAATATGGTACCGTTAGGTGATAAATTAATAAAACAAGCCAATGAATTACTAAAACATGTTTTCAGTGTAGCCAATGTTAAAATAAATATTTATTGATGATATTTTGATGAATCGGATTTTCAGTTTTAAAAATAACAGACGTGATTATTAATTAGAAAAAGTTATCGTTCCGGCTTAGATTCGACAACACGCAATCTGTCATTTAATCACGCGTATATTCTTGGTTAGCGGCTGACCCTGCAGCAATAGAGAATCGAGTGTAGTTCGTTTATACCACACAGAGGACAAAATTTTATGTGAATATATGCGTATACTTTTTCATTGGGTTCATTTTTCCGATGGATACAGTTATGCACCCCCGAAGACCACAGCTATTACTATTCTTCCCCAAACAACCATCCAAATAGTCACATTACAAGCTCCAATGGATTCGTATGATGCGGCCAACTTTACGTCCAATTTGTCCCCAAATCATGCGTGTTTCGAACAAGTTTCAACTAGAACTTCAAAACCGATTCAATTTGCTGGAAACTACTGCGGACATGACGAGACATAAGAGCACTTAGCAGGAACACTACGCAAGGTAGGCAGTAAACATTTTGGGACATAGTGTAAAGTTTTTGAAACTAATCTTACCGCTGAGAATCTTACCCTCTTGAGAAGACGACGAGAGATAACATTGTCCGCAAGAGCTTCGACAGAATACGAAGCCCTAAATAAAAAGATTAGCCGGTTGATAAGACGGGAAATTCGCAACTTTAATGCAAAATACATTGAAGAACTTAAACAAGACGAAAGTCATATGTAACGACCTTGTTATCCCTCGCCCGATAACCATTAAGTATGCAGTAATTGAAGTGGTTAAAGACTATGTTTATCGCGAACAGGCCTTACAACTTGTGATGGAAACAGCTCTGCTCGGTATTTCTCTAAGGGATAAGATCCGAAACAAAGAAATTCGATGGAGAACAAAAGTGGTCGATATAGCCCTTAAAGTCAGCAAGTTGAAGTAGCAGTGGGCCGAGCACATCTGCCGAGTCACCAATGGCAGACGGGGAAGGAAAGTCTCGGGAGTGGAGGCTGCGCATAGGACGAAGGAGTGTAGGGCGCCCTCCTACCAAATGAACTGACCCTTTTTTTCAGGGCGGCGGGAAGCGGCTGGATGAGGAGAGCAGAGGACAGCATATGGTGGAAGGCACTGGGGAAGGCTTATGGATGATATAGGATGATGATGCATATACGGTTATTTAGATTGTAATTGAAAACAGATCTCAAGATAAACCTTATCGAATCGAATGTAAACCTCTCCCTTACTGTTGGTAAAAATGAGACTTTAACCTCAGTTGACACCTAAAAGTTCACGACGATTGCTTCATACTGAACTAAATATCAGTTAGAACACTACACTTCTACCCCTAAAAACTAAAAGACGTTTAAGTTGCAGAGTGTACTAAATAACAACTTTTTTTTTGCAAATAAATTACGAATGTTTAAATATTAAGTCAAATATTAATTGAAACGCACAAACATCACGCTTGTTCCATAGCTTCACAAAACTTGGGAAGTCCCAAACGTAAAGAATTTTGCGCAAAAAATAGGAAAATCAATGTTTAAGTAATCAAACAAATTTTGAATTGAAGTTTTTGTAGGTCTTAATAGATATCGTGTACATATTACTAAAATTAATGATATTATGTATTGAGAAATTTTATTACTACAAACAATATTATTTTCAAACTACTATTTAATGAAAAAATAACTAGTACGTCGGAGCCAGTACATTTATGCCAAAATAAAGCCTTAAGTTCTTGCTATACTCTTGGTAACTTTGTGAGATCTATTCATAGAGGCGTATCGAGTAAAACGCAACGAGTATAACTTTTTAACTTCAGGAAAGAAAGGCGTGTTTTATAGCTTCATACCGCCGTTTCTCAGTTAACATACTAAACAAATATACAAATAATAATCAACATTTACAATAGTGATCAATGTTTACATTACCTTATTAACAATTATTTCTGCTTGGGCACAAGTGGTTAGTTGGAATTAATAACAAAATGAAAGTAATACAAAATTAGTGGCATCAAAATTTTTACGTCAGTCATGCATTTGTATTTATTTTCAAATTCCGGACTTGTACTCATAAAAGTAAATATATAAACCGTTAACGAAATGATATGTAAACGGTAGTGATAAAAGTAAAATATGATTAATGTGTTGACCTCACAGAGTGTCTCGCCATGACAATAACGTACTCCTTCGAAACCGGTCCATCAAGGTAAAGACTTGCGTCTGCTGGTATCAATCGGTACAGATAACTTATTATTATTATTTTTTGATAATTTATATTTGCTAATAATTAAGTAAAATCAGCAGCGAATGTTTTGGACTTCTTTTCGTCATTATGTTTACAGGTAATATAGTGGTAAAGATGATAAATTGGTATTAAAAAATCAGCGAGTGGTGGTTAAGGTTAAATCAATAAATTGAATAATTGATAAATTATTCATTGACCTATGATTCCATTAACCTTTATTATTAACCTAGTAATAATAATTAAATTTAAAAAATGAGAACCATAGTAATCTGAGCTCAGCATGCTCATCATCTTCGGTCTTATAATAACTTAATATTTTGCGTTGAAATTGAGTCTTTTGGATTAAAAATTATGTTATATTTGCATCGATCTTTCACGTTTTTTAGCCAATGAGGTACTTTCCAGAAGGTACCAATATTTTCGCAGAAAAAATAGTAT
Source organism: Pharmacophagus antenor (assembly GCA_018245475.1). Lineage (NCBI taxonomy): Eukaryota > Metazoa > Arthropoda > Insecta > Lepidoptera > Papilionidae > Pharmacophagus > Pharmacophagus antenor. The sequence continues at coordinate 19,607 of DWQX01000981.1, forward strand.
TTTGGAATATTACCCTACTAAAATGTAATTAGTGTTATGGGAGGGGTCCAGTACTAAGCGTATTAATATAACATTAAGAGGGTGTTCTCAACACTACGGTTAGGCATGACCCCTGCCCTCCCTGGCACCCTTATTGCATTACAGCAAGCATGGGAATTTCTAGGGTCTGCTTTGCACAGACCCCGGGACGGGCATAGCATAGCGTAGAAGGTGCTCGTACGGCCCGGGACGGCCACTAAGGGTGTTTTAATGGGTAAAAAGAACGCCTTATGGAGAAAAATCAAAGTATCTTTTCAGATTTTCAAAAAAGCACCGGAAATTAAACTCGTTTCTTATTTGCTACCTTTCGATTCTAAGAGTTTCGTCAAGTTGGCAATGAGCGCTCCGCCTTTAATGGCTGCAATCCCAGATGTTACCCACTACTATGATATGCAGACCCGGTAGGGTAGAGTCAATGAAACAACTAATTAAATATAAAAAAAACTAAAGTAGAGCTTGCAAATACTATGTAAAGGAAGGCAGCGATGACTTGTTAATACTAACCGTATCAACGAATCGTTACATTATTTCTATTGACACAATTTCTTTTCAGGAACATGAACTCTAAGTGTTAGTGTTTATAGAGTTCTGTTTCGACCTTGCTTGGATCTGTCTGAACATAGATGTTATTCTTTATAATGTACTTACTGACCCGGCGAACTTCATATCGCCCAACAGTTAATGAATGGTCGTGTAACCTTTTTAGTGAACTTAATTTATTAAATGGTAAATTATCATTTCCCAGGAATTTCTTATTCTATTACTTACATTAAATCTTTTATTTAAAGTGTTGCAATAGCGTCGACCAGTGGTTATTTATTAAACAAAACACAATATTCTTAATCTCGTGGGAATATTTTATTTTTTAAGGCAATAAGTAACCCAAATTTAATTCAAAAAGAGTATTTTCAATAGGTTATTTGAGGTAATTCAGTATGAGGAATAGCTTTTATTCACTATTGCGCAAGAACCCTTCATTTTTAGGAATAAAAAGTATCCTAAATGTTATCCATAAAATATGTAACAACTGATGACCAAGAGCTACGTTTCATGAATGTTCATTAGGTTTTTCATGATTAGCAGTAAAAGAGACAGACACAAAATCTAAAAAACTTTTTTTCACTTCTGTATGTTCAGAAAATTATATTTCAGTTAAAATTTTCAAAAATATTTAATGTACAAATTCGATTAAGTTACAGTTTTATTATATGTATAGATACATATAAAACATATAAAGGGCTTTATAATCCTTTTTTTAATGGAAGTAAATCAGTGCCCATAGTTGTGTTTTTTTGTCCGTACTGTCTGAGCCATAAAATTTGTTAAGATATAAAAGTAATATTTTTTTAATAACAAATAAAAAATAAACAATGACGTTTCTGTCGAGGTATAAGTCCTGCCCTTAGTTTCAAACGAAAAGTATAAAACAAATGTAACAATTAAGTAATTTTCTATTGCTTAAATATGACTTTCAAGTGTAAAATTAACTATGAAAGTATAAAATAAGTAATAAAATCAATACTTTCATTACCACTATTTTTACCGATATCGAATTAGCGAGCGCGCAACATTGTTCGCAGCCCTAACCACCGCTAAGCCTATAAAGTTTTATTGTTAAGATTGCACGGACAAAATTAACACAACAATATCAGTATTGTGTAGTATATTCTTCCATACGTTGCAAATTCTTTTTATCAGTACTGTACTTACGATGACTAATGTTTCAAAAATAATTGTTGAAGTTAAAAATGTTTTTATGAATATGTATATATTACTTAATGTATTATTGAATCCACATATTAAAGTTTTTTTTAAATACTTGTTAATTCCTAGACAAAAACCAAAGCGTTGCATAAACAATGTAATATATTAACAGGTATCAATATTTAACTAAATAATTCAACTTCAACTCCTCACTATCATGATTTCTGGGAACTAGGCAGTATACATTTGATTTAGAACGCCTAAAATCCGTTCGTCTGTTCACAGTTTAACTCGGTCACAGTATGACAAAACTGTAATTTGTCTTAAGTATTGACAATAACACAAAAGTTATAGATCGACTGGAAGCATTTTAGATGGGGTCCTGGACTGAATAGACAAATATTGAAATTATAAAATATTGAAAAAAAGAAAAGGAAAAGCTCCTACATTTTGGATAATCTAAGAGGATTAAAGGGCAGTCAGCATAAAGGAAAAAAGGCAATTGCTATTTTGTAAATAAGAAAGAATAAAAACATTCTATTACCATTTATTGAATTTTATGTTGGGTATGTAAATTAAAAAAAGACAATATGAAATTTAGATAAAATCATTGTTATTAACCCCATTGCATAATATGGACTCAATAAATATTATCATTATAATGATCGACATGATTTCACAGAATAATTAATAATTAAGTGAAATGTTGAAGAATTGCACGGCAATTACACCTGGCCTCGAATTTAAATATATTTTACCACTGCACGCTATGTTATAATTTCGGCCCCTATAGTAAAATCAAAATAATTAATTAATTAAAATGAGAGGTCCTATTAAACTAAAAAGTTTTTTATAAATCTCATCAGGTACATTATCCGACAGTATGCATATTACGGCAATAAGGCCTCTGTCATTGTATAATTAATAGAGAGAGTATAAGTAACAAAAGCATATTTAATTAAGAATCAATGTCTGATTCAGTGGTTAAAAATGGACACGGACTTTTAACTGTATTACGCAATATTTATATATTATAATAACAATATGACATAGAAAAAGGGAGCACTCAGATCAACGATCGTTTGATATTTCATGCTTTTAATTAACGTGTTTTTCTACCCGTACAAAAGAACATAATCGTAATGGATGATAATGTAACATCATTTAAATTACAGTGTTATACATTCTATCTGTTGACTTTGTTACACTAATAATATCCAAAAATAATGTTAGTTCACGACAAAAATTTTGAACAAAGCATATTATAAAGGATATTTAATTACCAGAAAATTAGTTGACACGGTGACGACTACATTGTTTACAAAGTGAATGCATATATTATCTTTATCATAATAATTTAATCTTGTTCACACCTGTCAGCTGTGATTGCGCGATAACTTTACGTGAAGGCTACCGCCATGAGTGTTGTACCCTAAACAAGCAAACTATGACAGACGAGTTTACAACAAACAAAGATATTTCCATTTGTTGTCTATCTATCGCTTCTGAGTATTACGTTTCTTTTCTCTTCATTACATAAATTAATTTTAACTGTACATAACTGTGATCTCGAAATGTAATTAAAAAAATTGTTCAAATGTAGAGATCATATAAAAACAAAAGAAGTACGCTTAAGAGACAAATCTAATTTTGTGCCAATTTAAGTTATATTATGATACTGTTTAAGAAACGAACAGTGATAGAATTGACGCCTCCGTTACGTCTCGAGTTTTTTTGTACGTGTGTCGCTATCGCCCCCTTACATCACGCCACGTTACGTAACACAAGTGAAAGATATTTTTTAACAAAATTGATCGTTCACCATAATAATGGTTTTCGCTTAATTTTTAAACCTCATAATGTTTGAAATAGAGTTTAAGGATGTGCACAGATGTTATTAATTGTGAATATGGACTTCGTATGAATCTACTGTGAAACAAGACTAGCAGGATTTATTTAGTCTCTGGGGGACGAAATTTAATTTTCCAATTTTGTTCACCTGGCTTGTGTTCATGCAATTAAAGCAGCAAATAACAATTTTGTACGGACCTACAATTATCAATCATGAACTTTTGAATGTTCTTTTTCTAAAAGCATGTAACGGGATAGAAACTTGCAAATTTACTTTGTGTATAATTGAAATATTTAAAGGAAAAATTATTTAACGATGGTTCTTTTTAAAAGTTCAGGGATTTGATTCATTGTTACATATTATGTTAAAAAAAACAAATTGAATATATAAAATAGATTTAAATCACTTGGACAAAAATTAATTTTCAAATGTAAGCTGGGGAAACTTATTTTAACGAATTGATCACAGATGTTTCTATAGAATGTTCTATCCACAATTAGAATAAATGAAAATGCGAAATGTGTTTTCGTCTTTGATAGCTTTTATATTGTTTAAAAATATCATAGTTTAAGTTTGAAACTAAAATTTATTCAATTATCGTTTCGATAAATTAAGTTTATATTCGTACAACAAAACAAATTTCATGAAACTTAACACAATAGAAAAAAGAATGACCGCTTGTAACTATGATTATAGTTTGAACAGGTTACAATCATAGTATGAAGTTTTCAGAACAGTTGTACTAAGGTAGATGTTAATGTTTTTAAAGGTGTATGATGACAATTTGCATAAATTTGTATAAACGATGACTAAGTGTCAATACTCGATGCTAATTCGCGGTCATCTGGCACTGAGATCTAAAGTATGGTGATCGTGTTATTTCAATTATCAGTGGCGTATTTTGGTGCTAGTTGAGTGCTGTAGTATTATTACCGCCACCAGTTTTCGTGCTACTACCTAAAAGTAGTATTTCAAAATGAAACGCCGCACTTGTAACAGTACGAAGCAATTAAGTTTGTTCACTAGACAATCTACAACGTCTTTAAAAAATATATAATAAATGGAATAACGCTTGTGACCTTCGCAACTTCTTCCACCAAGACACCTGTCACGACAAAAGTTTAGATAAAAAGTTGTCTACTTAATAAACTCACTTGACGAATTAATGTGCCTCTTCTTGTTTTTCTTGCTATGGAGTGATTGTTCTGCCACTAGTGTGGCTATGAACAAATGTAGATGATGAGGTGAACTTAACACTAGATATCGCCACTGATAACACTCAGGGAGTGTGAGTGGGGACGGTCTGTCACACCCTATATATCAAGACTAGCTTCTCTAGTGTCAACATAAGAAATCAGGCAGCAAATACTACGTGAAAACATGTAAATATATTTGATTATGGATTTCAAAGGTCGACGTTTGAATGCTGTTCCGGGGAAAGTTTGATTATGAACAATAAAATTCGTTACTATTTTTAATGGCTTTATATCTACGTGTAGGTACGTGCCTTCACAATTTACGAATGTCCAAAGAAATGAAATTCTTTGAATCGCATATAGGACAAAGTGGAAAAAAATATGGATTGCTGACTAAAACATTTGTTCGTTTTGTTCACTCTTTTTCAACGTGATTTACGTTTCACGCACTATAACATTACACGGTGTGAGATAATACCTCATTTATTATTATGATTAATTGCAATACTACACAAGCCTTCAAACGGAGCACGGTATTATAATCTATATATAACATTAGTATGACTTTTTCTAAGAATCGATTGCATGAAATGCGGTAAAAGCAAGAGGAGTCGGTTGATAAAAGTACAGGAGTTGACAAAAGTGCTGTCGGCAACATCACATCCATTGCACTTAATATACCGCCATTATGATTATTAATTTATGTAGGAAATGGAACGTAGACGTAACTGAATGGTATAAGTGTATGGTGAAATAAAAGGCGTAAGAATGGAGGTGAATATCCATGATCGGATAAATAGAATGTCATAAGATGATAGAACAAGTAAGATGACGAAAAATAATTGAAGACGTGAAGAGAATTCGTAAAAATAAAGGTTTAGAAACATTTTCGGTTACTAATAATTTAGGTTTTCTTTATTTTTACGGAAAAAAGAAATAATATGGTAACTTGGTAACAACTAATAAAAGTAGTATTGTTTACTCATATAATAAACTATAATATTGGACAATTTTTAAATCTTTAAATAATTTTTAAAAGGTAGGACTTAATTTGATTTACTATTTTGCATTTATAATACAACAAATAAATAATCTAATATAAAAAGGGATATATTCTTTGTAGTGCTTATAAACTAAAAAAGGGCAATTTGAGATATATGTGCTTCCTTCTTTATATGACAGTCTTAAAATAATAAATTCTCAACTCGGCAAAGATTTGAATGCGTGTTTGTTTATTCATAAATGAATAAGGTATATATATATTTTTAATAATACCTTCTAAATAAATATGTTTGATGCCAATTAATACAAATGTTGTTAGTTAATAATTTATTGAGGCAGAAAAAAACATAAGCTCAGCTTATATATTTTTTTTGACTCAATAAATTTTAAATAATAATTACAACAACAACTTCGTTTTAATTCTAAATAAATAATTTTTTTTAAGAGTCGCTTTAATATTTGTTCGTGGATTGCACAGTTATCAGATAATTTATTACTGTATTTGAAAGACGTAAGATGTTTGTTTAGCACAATGTTACCTGATAAGACAACATCAAATTTTAATACGTTTGTTGTGTCGTATGCTATTACGTTAATTGTATCTTTCTTATATAAGCCATTAAGTTACTCGCGAACAAAGACTTTTATTCTTAAGTCTATAACAAGCAACGATCTTGCTATAGTGCCAAGCTTTTCATTGTAACAGTATTGGTGTGTTCCAATAATCATACCATGGGGGCCATAGTAATTTGAACGCGCTGCACCAACTATGGCCACATTGTCACTTAACATTATGTGAAATTAAGGCTAGATGTTAGTTTGTCGATAACAATAAACACGTTTAAGATTTAAGATTTAAGTTTAAGACACAAATTAAGATGAAATAGTGAATTATTAGTAAAAAAAACACCATAATTTTATACTAGATAGATGTTGTTTTCTGTTTTTTAATTTTGAATAAAAAGACTAAAATGTTATAGGTAACTTTACTTTAAAAAAAACTTATTGTTTTCTTTTACTGAAACTTTGGGATAGTCCTTTTGTTGATAGATTTATTATCAAGTATTTTTTACCATATCTTTATAGTAAATAACCATAATACCATAATAATAATAAAACTGATGGTAATAATTAAGCAATTACTAGAGCCGAGCAAAGGATTTTATTAAATTAGTGTGTGCTCTTTTATTAAGATCTTCATATTATTTAGTAATTGATCCTAAAATTATTCAGTATTTTTTATGGCAACAGGTTTTGTAAGCGCTTCACTATAATTACCAATAAGCAGAGAGTTAGGAGATACTAAAGCAGTTGAGAGTAAAAGTTAGTAAATAGAATATATGAAAATAAACACTAGTAAGTGTATTATTATTATCAAATTATTTTTCAATGCGAGTTATCAAACCTCTCATAATATTATAGCTTTAAAAACTCGTTTCTGTTTACGTCTTAAATGTATAATATCATCAAATGTCAACGAGTTTTGCAGTACATAACTGCAAAATGAAAAAAATATTGAAACAGGTAATTATCTATAAATTTATATTTTGTGATAAATAGATATCCTTCATTACGTTTTCCGCACAGACCAAATAATTAAATGTGGAGTCGTAAATGTAAAAAGTCAAAGGGTGCAACAAACTTTGTTAATTGTTGAATCCCGCAAACGTTGACTGGCCCTTGTTCATATTTTTATGTGACGGTATGGTATAGGTGTAGTTTATACTACAGCACATGACTGCGTCCGTGGCGCAGTGGTATAATACTTTATACTTACCTTTTACTTGCCTCTTACACGGAAATCCTGATTTCATTCTCTGGCTATATGAGAAGAGGAGTCTAGATGGTGATAGAATTGTTTTCAAACCCGTCTACTGGCTGCCGCCCTTTATGTATGACATAACAGCATTGCTGGGTTCCGGCAATAATACATGTGAGAACCAGGGCATACCGGGCCAGAGCGCTACACCATATACGGACTCATTATCAGTTAACACAAATTTAGATCGTTTTAGTCAATTGTAATAAAATAAATGGGAAATTGAATAAATAATTCAAATATTGATAAGTTGTAGCGTCGCCACGGTGACAACAAAGTTGATTATAAATAAACGTTTACCATGAAAAAATACTCAAGATATATTTTATAACCAATCCTTTCTACGATGATCGGATCTTTCAGAAATTAGCGTTCTTGAAAAATTTACTTGTAAATATTTAATTTTGGTAAAACCAAAAAGTTGTTTGTCAGGTTGTCAGGTCCCTTCCAAAACAATTATCTGTCAGATCTCGATAAGCTCAAATTTTATTCGTAGTAAGTATTGGGTTGTTTGGAAAGTAATTTCGTTTTTTTTTTGTGAAAATGAAAGACAGTTTGCTTATAATAAGCAAATACTTTATTAAATTATATATTGGCCGTTCTGGTCCAACACTTTTTGCCATCTCTCTGGTAGTAGCATTATTCCACGGTCATAAATTTTTTTGTCTTTGCTGGGAAAAAACTGATCGAGGTGGTTTTGTACCTCCTCATTTGAGGTGAAGATTTTACCGTCTAAACAATTTTGATGTGACCGGAACAAATAATAATCAGATGGTGCCAGGTCCAGAGAATATGGTGGGTGTGGCATTGTATCCCATTCAAGCTGTAAAAGCTTTTGGCGAGTGATCATGCTTGTATGACGTCTCGCGTTGTCTTGGTGAAGCACTATACCTTTCCTTAAGTTTGTCTAGCTGATGACAGTAGACTTCCGAATTAATCGTTGTGTTATCCGGTAGATGCTCAAAAAAAAAACGATTTCTTTAAAATCCCACCAAACAGACAACATCACCTTTTTTTGGTGAGTATTGGCTTTGGAAATGATTTGAACCGGTTCATCTTTTTTGCTCCATGACCTCTTGAGTTTGACGTTGTTGTATTCAACCCATTTTTCGTCCCGAGTGATGATGCGCTTCAAAAACGGATCATTTTCGTGACGTTTGAGAAGCGAATCGCAGACGTCAATGCGGCGACACAGATTTCACTCGGTGAAAACATGGGGAACCCATACATCGGGCTTCGGGGATAATCTCAGGTTTTGGTCATAAACTAAAACAAATTAATACTGGTCATAAACTGTTGAATTTGATAAATTTATCCTCTAATCAATCTAACGTGTTGTTATGCGAATAACAATGTTCGCATCAATAAATAACGGTTCACATCAACTAATTCCTTTATCTGCTTCAATCGGCCTTCCCTGACGTGGTGCATTTTCAACATTAAAATTGCCTTAATCGCAAATTTAGCGAACCAATTCTGGTACTGGCGTGTCAACACACCTTCATGCACATCGATCAATTTTTTTCTGGCTTGAACAGTATTTTTACCCTTTCTGTAGTAAAACAGTAAGATATGTAGAAAATGCTGCTTGTCGCTCTCCATATATAAAAGGGCACCATCCAAAAACTACTGCGTAGAATTAATTTAAGTTAAATTTAAACAAGCATTGCTATATGAGCTCTCAAAGCATATAATAATTATACGGCTTAAGTGTGAAGTTGGGTGTAAAAAAATACAATTTAATCCTCTGTCGGGAAAAAATGAAAATACTTTCCGAACCACCCAATAAATTATTAATAGCAATATAGAATTTTAATCATTAGTATATTAGTCATTAATTTTATGAAAAATAATTATAAACATTATTCTACTAAAACCGGATTTAGAGTTTTCTGCCATTCGGTACATGCTTCCTGCACATGACACATATTTTTGCCATAACCGAATGTAGACTACGTTAGTGAATTGCATTAACTTTGTGAACAGAAATGCCTAATATAAATTTATGTTCGTCTTACTATTTTTAGCGCCAATGTGACATTGTGGTGAGAAGTAGAAATCGTGTAGAGAGGAGCTCTCGAGTGGATCAACGTCGTATCGAGGCGGCGGCAATTTATCAATAATGGCAGTTTAAAGTGTTCCGGTAGTTGCACGACGCAGTTTCGGCCATCATCATCCGCCACCGCGTCCGCCCGATGTACTGACACTGCGTCCACCACGAACCGCAAAGAAATCATTACACATTTATTTAATGTATTAGTACAACGTAACATATATTACGTCAGTGATGGCTATAAAAGTGAATTCTGTCAACGAATAATTTTCAACATGTTTATGCATGTAGTAAATAGGAAAACATTCATAGATTTATTTATTAAATCAAGAGATTAATTAATCTCAATTTGTCTTGAAACTTAAATATTTTTGTTTTTTATTTATCAATAAATATTTATATGTATATCGGTAGCACCTATTCAAATTCCAAATATATGATGACTCCAGTCTCATCTAAAATATATATTTTATCTGTTTAAAGGAAGACAAGGTGATTGTGATTATAAGTATAATTTCCTAGAATATTGTTCGCACGTTGGAACGATGTTATAATCTAAGTGACAATGAAACCGTTAATGGTGAAGCGTGTTCCCTCAGGATATTTCTCGCCGTCACAATGAAATTGTGAAAAAAGAATAAACCTACTGGCTGGGTCTTTACTCTTTACTGGGGAAAGAACAAGATATAGCTGCTCTAAACGTGGCAAAAATGAAAACATTTATAATAAAGTACATTCATGCACATAAGCTTCGCGGGTCACTGTAGCTACGCATAACATTCGTAAAATATGTAGATAGTTTTCCAAATATTGTGTCCGTATTGTAATGTATTGAACAATGTATGCTGCACTAAAAATCAAATCTCAACTCTGGTAACTTTCAAGCGTATTTTTAAATCAGAATAATTTTCACAAATTTGTACTAATGTTAGGCACATTTCGAATAATATATGTTGATTAGCGAATGACTAGAATATTTTTATTTAAATTAAAAATAACCTACTCAAACATTTTGTTCATTGTTCACTAAGTGCGAAATTGTTACGCATCACTTATGTCCAAAATCTGCATCACTTTTTTAAAAGAACTTTGTTCATACATTAATCTAATATATGTATTATATTAATTTGTTCACATTACTATTATACAGCAATGAAAACAAACGAATTCCTGTGAATCGGATGGCATTGGCGCAATTGACAGTGCCAAATGAATCGACATCTCACTTTTTTGAAGAAATACCAGTTTCCTAAAAGCTTATTTGTTGTGTGCCGGCAAACACGTGATGCGTAGCAATGGAACCTCTATGTTCGCTACATATTATTATATTGTTACTGATATATTGTGTATTGAATTCAGTTCAGACACAAATGAAAGTTAAAATTTACTTGCGGACACAGAGATATATATATACATAGATTTACTCAGCTTAGTTTGTGTTGCTGTAGCGGTAATCATTTTATGATCTAAATAGGTCTGCGAAGGTAGGTCAATTGCATATAGGAATTAAGTGACTTCCGTTCAGCCCACATCTTTAAGCCATCGATTTGCAGATTTAGATCAAGTGTAAAACAATCTTAGTGGTATTTATGTATACTTTAATCCTTATAAAACAGTTGTGCTACATAAAATTCCGTTGATTTGTAGGCTATTTTTAATTCAATTTCATGAGCAAGAATAAAAGAATATTAATCTGCGTTTACAGATATGTACGAGAATTTTATAAATGTAATCTAGATAATATTGACAAAATATGAAAAAGATTTTCGTACATGTTTTTATTCAAAAGGTGTTACTAGTTTTAACCAACACTAAGAAGTAGTATGAATAATGCGTTTATGTTGTTTTGCATTATTTATGTATATGTTTTTGTTTAAAAATATGGACCATATAAATATCACGCTTGGCCAAAACAACGAAACATCATTACAAGATGTAAATTTTTCTTTTAGTATCTTTGTAATCGTTTCAAAACTTGTAACTATATATGTATATATATATATAATTTTATATTTTTGTATGTATTATTGCTTATATAGGGTTAGGGAACAGCGCCGCGGTTGTACCTACCTAGACGGTCTTCGGCAGCAGGGACATACCTCCAATACAGAATATTAGTGACTCTTGGTGGAGAGATAGCCGATAGGAAAAATTGAGGACTTTTCCTATCTGCCGAGTGTTATTTTTCTTTATAATCGCTGTACAACAGATACCTACAATAAGATATTCAAACTTTTTAAATATTGACAAAAAATAAGGTTGTTATAAGTTTTAAGTCATTATATTTTTTTGTTTTCAAAGTTACTCAATAGAAATTTTATACCATTTAAATTCTGTGAAAAAATTAGTTTATGTACCTAACACCTAATAGATGATAATAATATACGTTACTTTATAATAATCACAAATTACGAGAAGTTATATGTTTCAAAATCATAAAATCTACAAAGGTTTATTAAATACAAAGTGTGGTCTGATACAATTAAAAATCTAATTTTATTTACATAACGTAACTGTATTGACGACGGCCTGTTTATAAAATATTGGAGGCTTTTGTCTTGTGCTGATAGAATAATTTGATTTCAAAAGTCCAGTAATAACATATATTTATTAATAAAGACATTCATTCATACTAGTAAACATTAATAGTAAATTAATGAAATCATAAATATCCTATACATGAGAAATACCCTAAGCTGACCAATGCATTTTATTTGTTCTTGAATTAAAAATATATATTTTATTTAACTATAGAGGTGTTAAGCAAAATGAAAACATTCAGTCGTATTTAAATTTAAAACGTAAACAATTTATGTATCGCCACTTACAAATTCATAATTCGAAGACAATTCGGAGCCAGTAATGTATTTGATACGACCCACCCGGTCGAAACTCTTTTCATTCCTCGAAAAATCGTTCCACATAACCACTAGGGGCTAACTTGAAATGTTATAACACACGTTTCAAATCATTAAATCACTTATTAACAATGAAAAATTTAGCATTTTGTGTTAGCGTAAGTTTGACGGTTTCGGTAGTTCACTTGTGGTACAGGGCACTGTGTTGGTTGAGTACTGACAGAATAATAACATTACGTCCTGCCAGCACTCGACCCTACATCATAACAATTGGTTTTGTCTGCTAACGCACATTGTATTATTACCTTAGTACTAACGTTTTATTACCCTTCCCGACAGTTTAGATTGATTCCTTCTTAATCTATAAATATGTTCAATAGTTGTACCTATGATTTTGCAACTGGTAGTGGCTAAAACACGTGTCTAACTATGACATTTCAGAAAAAATGTATGTACACCAAGTAAGTATTGGATATTTTAATAATTAATGTCGTTTTTTTTTATATTTTTCAAAGTTCAAAGGTCGAGCTTCTCTGCTATCTCTCGAGGTTTCATACACAAGCTAATTTCGATAAACGCCTATATTTTGTCGTCACCAGTATTGATTGGACGACCAGTACATGGTGCATCTTACACATTAAAATTACCAGAGGGAAAGTGAGCAATTTAATACTGGCGTTCAGTAAGTCAGTCCTCTCTATAAACTTCACATATTTTTTTCCGTGCTTGCATACCATTTTTGCCCTTTCGGGGGTAAAACAATAAAATATGTTATATATATTATATATTATAT
>DWQX01000982.1:0-32921 GCA_018245475.1 Pharmacophagus antenor
AACCTAACCTAACCTAACCTAACCTAACCTAACCAAAACTAAACTACAAAAAAAAAATCTAAAAAAAAAAACACTAAAAACAAATCATAACATAAAAAAAAATTTAAATGTGCCCAATCCCCCCCCCCCCTCCTTCCCTAAATGACAGAATGACCCCCTTGCGGGACCTACGCCCCACTTTGGGAAACACTGCTCTAGTGTTAGAATGAGATAGATATTATTTGCGAGTCGAACAACAGCGCAAGTCTTTGCCGGCAAATGGTAACGGTTCGTTCGGTGACCGTGGACGGTGGTGGCGACAGTGAAAGTGGTTTCGGTCTAACCGAGTCTACTCCGCTGTTGCCGCTGTGCCCTCTGCAGAGCCTTGACTTTCTTTTAACGTCTAGACTTCCTCGCATTTTTGTAACACAAAAATTTTGTGACGAAATTATTTAAACAGCTTATGCGAAATTCTGTACAAATATAAAAAAAAATTGCAATTTGTCTCTTTTTGTGGAATCACTGATTAAATGTTTATAAATACCACACTGAATATTTTTTAGAAGATATATCTCTAATGGCCAATATAATCGAAAGAGATTAAAACAAACGATTTAGAAAAAGCATGTTTTTCTGCCTGTGCCGCTCATACATGAAATGATTTTTTAATGAATGGTAGCTGATCATCTCCTTTAATATTAAAGATTATTTTTAGAAGAGAGACAATCTTCCATTGATAATAGGTTTAAATTTTAGTTTTCTTATTATTCATATGTCCGGGAACCAGCTAGTTTTTAATATAATTTACTTTATATTCTGGAGCATATTTAAAATTGGTAAGATTCAATTTTTTATTTTAAGTAATTTTATGTATATTAAAATTATACCCTTTTTCATTACCGGTATTAATTAATATACATGTAAACCAATCAACATGTGAGCATAGCTGAACATTCAAATATATCAGTGGTTGCGTCGAAATTATTGGTTTTAAGTTAACGATGGGTCAAATTTATAATGATATATTGAACATCGTATTCATAAATTTTTGGCAAAAAATAGTACCGGTTAAATTTAGACCAAATGCGAGAGATAAAAAAAATAGTGACGTGATATTAGCACTATAATTGATATTAGAATTATTGCAATAGTAGCCCAATTTCAAATAATTATAATAATGATTATTTTACTTTATCTTCATTTTGTATAGTTTAATACTAATTGACAGTACTATCTGCCTATTAAGGTTATTACACTCAGAATTACACATGTGTATGTTGTGTTACGTTGTAATATCAATTTCCCGCCGAAAGAGTTCATTAGCTCCGATTTTGATAAAATTTTATTTTTAATATAATCATTTTCTTTTATACACTACTAGCACTTTGTTATTGCAGAAATAGTAGGAAATATGTGAAAATGAAATGTTACGCAATATAAAATCCGCTGAAATTGCATTTCTCATGTCAAATGATTTATCTGGCCGGAACGTTTTCGTGTAACAGTAGCTCAGCTCATAAACTGCATAAAGTAAACGTATACTGAACAGCGAAAATCAATTTATTAACATTATGAGTTTCATATTACGTTTTTATTGAAGAAAAAGTAACAATAATGAGAATATTGGTTAGATCTTATTTTCTAGTGAAAGCTGAAGGATATCGTTATCCGCTGATATATATTTTTAACTCGAGAGACTTCTTTATTGTTGACCTATTAGCAAATATCCTGGTTAATTAACAGGTAACCGATATTGGACGCGTCGAGTTACTTTTTTATTATAAATACTTTCTAATTAGTAATTAACTTAAGAAATACAAAATTTAAGGTGTTTTTTTAAGTTTTAAATATATTAAGTGTTGCAAAATTTAAAAGAATATTATTATAATGGTTTGTAATAATTAGTACACAAATCAGATTAAAATATATATTTTTCCATTATTTTATCTAAAAATTATGAACAAATTAACATAGCTTTATTTCAGTCTAACTAATGAAATTAATCTTTTTAATTGAAGACGTGTTCATTTTAAAAAGTTACTTCTACCACAAACTGTAATAAAAATATTGTAAATATTAATCCATTTTTTTTTACATATTTGTACATTATGTTTTTTTTATCTATTTCAACAATGACAATGTATTGGACAGTTTTAAAGGTGTATAGTGTCTTGTTAGCATTGATTATACTTAGGAAAAGTCAGATTAAGTTATTAGGAAAGTTATTAAGAAAACTTTAGGAATGAAAAATACGATTAAATTTTAATACAATTAAAGTAGTTCATTCGTTTTTATCTACTTAAAATGGGTAACCGTGCGACGACACATTAAAGCAAAAGGGGCCCGCATTAATTGCTTCTTTAGCAGCGACAGTTTTGAAGAGAAACGTGGCATTTTAGTGTTGTACTGTTTTAAAATACACATCTCTTTATATTCACGTCCAATAAAATATCTTCTATATTTATCTAATAAGAAATAAGAGATTCGTCTAAAAGATATTCGTCTTACCATTTTATACAAATAATACAAATGGTATTATGTTTTTGAAAAAGCTAAAATTGGATTTTTAAATAAATTCGTGTTGTATTATCGTAGACGTGTATTTTATGTGCATATTTTAAATTTTATAAGAACATTTTAAGATATGATTATTGTATTCCGAAAAACTAAAATGGTACACAATAAAAAATTAAAAAAAAATGTTGTTTCAATTTTCATTCGTTTTGGCTTTATCAAAAGGGATAATTTTTTCAATACAATATTATGTCATAACAAGATTTTATGTCATGTTTAGCATTTCATTATATATTTAAAACAGTAATAATAATAGTAGGGAAATATATTAATACTTTCCCTAAATCCGGCACCTGTCCAACGATTAAAGTTAAAGGTATATTGATTTGAAGGTCTGACAACCCTGATGCTCGAGTACGCTAGTGTGTGTGTGGCGGGGTCGCGTCCCGTACGCAGGAACGATTACGCAAACTGCCGAGCTTCCCCGAGGAGTGAGGTCGTTGGCAATGGACCCGGTTCAATGTCACCAAATATATCACCGCGCGACATGTGCTGATTGCTTATGCTTGATACTTGTTGCGATAATGAGTACTAATAGCATCTCTAGGACTGGCAATGACTGATAGGCATATCTATTTCCATGTATAAGGCCGCTTTGTTCAATTACTATATTAGTTTTTTTTTAGTTTAGATTAAACTAACCTTTATTTATGCAATCTGGTAATTATTTTTAATTTTTGACATAGATTCAGATATTACATTTGTTAAAAGGTAAGGAGCATAACGACTGCGCCACTTTCTTGCCGATGAGGTCTACAGCAAAGCCTATTTCTTTACTACTCCCATAAATATTTATTCTTAATAGTAAGCAAACGTTATAGTCCTGATTAATAGTGCTTTTTGCGCTAAGCATCTTTTACTGTAAGGTACGCTATGAGTTAAATTTTAAACATCTACGTAGCATTTGATTATTATACGTTAAACGTGTGGTAAATGTATTGCTAATTTTGTAATAATGTTGCTAAACTCTTAACGCATTACACTTAATAACGAATCGTTGTTACCTTACGCCTTAGACACAGAACCAAGGAGGTATGGTCGTGCTATACAACCGCACTTCTGGCTGGGTCGTCGACCGCACTTTTCGGCAGGCGCCCCGAGTTTCAGCTGTAATGCGATCCTACACGCACACAAACACAGACGTTCATAAACGGAAGGGCATTCACGCAAACAATCGCGCGACGTCATAGTGGGGAACCGGAAAACCATTGTCGATACGTAACGATCTAGTGATAAATAATCATGCCGCTTCAGCCGTTCCAAATACGCGGTCACGTGATAGCGTGGAATAAAAACATTTATGTAGAATAAATCTGTCTATCAGCAGCAAAACGACAAATTTATAATGAAATTATACGTAACAGTATTCGCAACTCTATTCCATTCAATGTATTTTCCATTTTTATCCGGAAATAATTTTAGATATGTAAAATTAGCTACAGATGTATTACTATAGCTTTTTCAAATACGTACAAAATGTTAAACAGAGCTCAAGGTAAGAACGTACAGTAAGGTGATTTAATCGACATGATTAGATTGACATCCTTAAATAAATAAGATCAAGTCGACAGAAATTATTATCTACAAAAGTTCAACTTTTAAATGTCGCAGAACCTTTATTTGAAAAATAATCATAAAATTAATTTGAAATCAACTATATCTTAATCATTATTACTATTATGACACAGCATGAATATTTTTTTTCTATTTCCATCGTTACACTTGTCTCATCCTATTCTCTCACCCTAAGTTCGCGTAAAGGTATTGCCAGCTAGAACAGTGTTTTAACGTTAATGTATTTCTTTAATTATAATGTACGTTGATTCATCCCTATACCTATGTTACATTCGCGCCCTTATGTATTTTCTTAGAGGAAGAACGATTGCTACCTTTGCATGATTATGTACATTGATCAATGGAACTGGTTATTTTTTTCTACGAAACTGTCCATAATAGTTTATGATGTATAAAATTAAATTTGAATTTAAAAATGATTTAGA
Source organism: Pharmacophagus antenor (assembly GCA_018245475.1). Taxonomy (NCBI): domain Eukaryota; kingdom Metazoa; phylum Arthropoda; class Insecta; order Lepidoptera; family Papilionidae; genus Pharmacophagus; species Pharmacophagus antenor. Next base: position 4,554 of record DWQX01000982.1, read on the forward strand.
CATTATAATACAATATTAATCATTTAATTAATGTTTATTATATGTAATCTTTATTTAAGTATTTTATTTAGTTTTCTGCTATACTTCCATCAATATTCTCAAGTTACGATAATTGTCCAATATATGACTACTAAGAAAATTACTGTTATCTTCTGCCTGTTGAATAACATACCTAAAGGAATATTTCGGCTTTTACGTAGTCAAGGTGGACCCACATCTTTAATATAACTAAATCAAACCTGGAAAATTGAACCATGGTCTTCTTCCAAGACATCTTTCTTGTAATGTAATTTTCTTATTCGTTTTCATATCAAATATTGCACTGCAATAAACTCGTCTATTAATATATTATAATTAAAATTGTCTTTTTTGAAAAAAAGCCTTTGTTCCCATTTTTGTTATCTCATATGTAAATTTTTATTATATACTTAATTGTAAGTCTTTACGGCATCCAGTGAGTGAGTGGCGTGGTTATAAATACAAGAAGTCCAGTTTCTCATTTATATAATCGTTAATTAATACGATAAGAGTAACACGTTAATAACATTGTCTATTATATTTTTATTAATAATACCTGATTAATTAAGGGTCATTGACTTAATACTATAACATCGTAGAACCTGATACAGTTGTTATGCGAGTCTTTAATTGATATCGACGAAATTAAAATACGCATAGAAGTTTTTGCTAAAAAGATAATGCAGTGTATATTAATATTTACTTACGTTAATTTTTAGTTATTTCTTTACGTTAAGTTTAGTTAGTCGCTTACTTTCGTTGATATTGAAAATAGGTTCATAATAAACATAAAAATAATATATTTAAAAATATCGTCTTTTTAATATTTAAAATCAATAAAAAGTATAAAAAGTTTTACATTAACTAGTATTTAATGAAAAAAATATTTTTGCAACAAATTTTAAAGTTTAAATTTTAATATGCTGTATTGCTCCTGACATGAAGTTTAATTATGATATTCTTTAATCCCCTTGCGCGCAATATACTTTAAAAGATGTGCACAAAATTTTTCTAGGCGAATAACGATTCATCTCGGTCTGTGACAAAACGGTTAGGAATTAAGAAACACCAATCGTGAAAATATTTACGCAGCAGAAATACTGGTTTCTAGCCTCTTCTGTCTTAAAGCTATATATTATATACAAACAGGGGCGAGTCTGCAGGGCAAGCCCGAGCACTTATGTATATAAGGTAATATATATTTCTTATGTAGACACGAATGCTTCATTATTCATTAATACATCATTTAATATTTCTTATGTAGATCACGACATTACGTGATTTTTCTTTTTTTATGTTTATGGTCCTGTTTAAAGTTTGTACAAATTATTATTTATAAATTTTAGTGCACTATATTTTTAAATAGGTTTGTTTTAAATTTTTAAGTAGGGCTGACTGTTGACCCATATGGGAGTACCGCCACTGTATACAAACCATTTCTTGATATATTAAGGATAAAAATTGTGGTCTCCGTTTTCCGCATTTAGACTCAAGACGGTCCTTTTATGCGTGAAGGATCGGCTGTCTAAATATGCCAACCTATCTCCCGCCAGGAGCGCAAATTTATCATGGGACGTTTGCAGGCTTCAAAGAGCAACTCCGGTGTTCTGACTTTTTGTGACCTATCATTTGCCACTACCTCGAACTGCATGGGTGGCTTTTTCTTCAGTTTCTAAGCGACCCCTGCAAAGAGGAGTGTCAGTTGCTTATGTTGTGAATAGGTGTTTATTAAAGCGGCAGTATCCCCTTAAACTGCTAACGATTATCCGGATGTGTTCACAACTAAGCCTCTTTGTATTCACAATTAGTTCCATTGCTTGATGACGTTCATAGGCAAGGGCTAAGTTGATGGCGCTGTTACTTACTGCTCTCGGCACTGCCATGCTGTCTGAAAGGATTTTGACTCTGATCTTGTGATTCGTCACATTTCTGTTTTTGATAGCAATGGGGGCCCTGGTTGTGGTGACACATTCGCATTGAAATATCAAACTGTGTTTGCCTAGTGGCAAGGAAATGTTGATGTTTATATCGAGAGAAGATTTCGGTTCCTGTTCCTTTTTTAATTTTAGAGCCCGCCGTAATAATGTACATCTCTATGTAGCCCCCATTTCCTAATTCCACTTCGTGAAATTATTTATGGTTATTCTTACTAAAGACCCGTGTTTTAGGTATTTAGTCACATGGTTCTCCTAGTGGCTTAACCTTGGCAATTCTCCCCTAGGCTTTGCCATATTGACCCTTCGGTGATCGCTACAGTTTGAGGTGCTTAGGTGCCGGGGCACTCAGCTTCTTGCTGAATAGGTCTAGATGAGGAATGCCCTAAATAGTCTCAAGGGCAGCTGAGAGGGTAGTGTTCTTGCAACTTGCAACTAAATGTTGCCGAGTATGCCAATCTGTGTTCGCGTTGTAGTTAAGTGATTTCAGTTCTCAAAACAGTCCGGAGCCCCCAGACGGTTGTTCCGTAAGTGATCACAGACCTTATTATTGCTTTACATAGCCAGTTAGATATTTTTCTGAGAGGCGGCAGTTTCTCCTTACGAGACCTCTGTAGTACTAAATGCTGCATTAAGAAGGTGTAACAAGCTTTTTATAGCGTTTTATTCAGGTGCTTAGTCCATAACAGCTTAGAGTCGAGTATGACTTCTAAATATTTCACTTCACTTGTTAAGGTCATCTGTGCGTTGAAAATTGGAGGTAATCGAAGATCACCTAAATTACATTTCCTAGTGAACAGCATCATTTCTGTTTTAATTAAATAGTGTTTTGCAAATAAGTGTTCGATGATTTTAAGCGCATTACTCATCTGGTTACAACTTACATTGTCGAAAGGCTCTTTGATAAGTATAGCTGGGCCATCTGCGTAGCGCACTGTGAAGATTTTACCTTTGTTGAGGGAGCTGATCAGCTGATCAATAATCCATTGTAGAAGTGAGAAAACACCACCTTGAGGATATCCCTGCCCACAATACCTCTTGTTGTGATGTTCACAGTAAATTCTATGACTGTATTTTAACATGTTGGCTATCGATCCCGCTATTGCGGCGTTGACATCATGGCTATTGAGCTTGGGCAATGCTGGTAAAGTTGGTTCTTTGAAAAGCACCTTCAATGTCAGTGAAAGATGTTATAGCAGTGTGAAGAGTAGAGTTAGTTGATTTGCCTTTGAAGAAGGCTCGTTGTAGAGGGTGTAGCGGTTTGCTTCCTAAGTATGCCTGCCTAATTTCCCTATCGCACAATCGCTCCAAAGTTTTGAGTACAGTGGAGAGACTAATAGATTAATAAGTCTAAATGAATTGGAATGCTTGTAATCACTTCTGTCTGGTTTTGAATTTACAACGACTTTTATTTGTCTCCGCAATGTGTTTGTATATGTGTCCCCCCTCCCCCCCTCCATGTAACCGCAACAGGCCAAGGAGAAAAATTGTGGTGTGGTGATAAGGTAATTAAATCAAAGGCAGGATAAGACGTAATTGGGTTTATAGGAATTAGGAACGTGGGTGGTAAGTAGGTGTGGAAGGGCATGTGAGTTTGATAGTTATCTAGGTGTCGGTTGTTTTATATCTTTAAAAATTAAATTGAATATTTGCATGATTCATTAATTAGAAATCAAAAAATACTACTAGTATTCATAATATATCTATAGGAGTTCGGTTCAAGGTCGCGTCGGAAGAGCAGACAGGCGAATAAAACGCTAACTTCATACGATTTCAGTGGCGAATGTTTCAGCCGTGACCTTTACGACCTTTGAACTTGGGAACGAGTGAACGTACCCTTGACTCGAGCAGCCGAGGTCCTTGCTCCGCTATAATTAGACTGATAATGATAACGGCCTGGTATTTTTGTTCATACGACGACTGGCGTCGGAGTTGTACCGCGATTATTCACAATCAGTATGTTAAATAGCCACTTACATTAATTTATTGACAATTGGAATATTTGTGGTACTTTCTTTGATACGAATGGTTTGTTTACGTGCATTTTATTGATTGAAAACATTTACAATTTGTTTAAGACGATAAAACTTATAAATATTGTAAGACTATGTTTTATCACTTACGAAGAGCAATGACCCAACGTTTATCATAAAAATAATTTCCTATTTCATTCTGTGTTTTAATTTACGGCGACATTACGTATATTTGTTATGAACAATAACTAAGAGATTAGTTCTCTTATTATTTATATATATCTAAGGAATAAATAGATGACTAGCTAAAGACGCACTAATTACAGAAAAATTGCAATCGAGTGGGTGTGCTTTCACCAATGCTCCTCTTACCTTCTTCCGAGAAATCGCTTCTTATTTTATTAATCTTTGACAGACTCGACTTTCTCAGAAAGGTCTATCGATGAACTTAATGAAGCCACTGTTCTGAATAATATGATATTATATTACACTATATACAGTGTAATATATCTCATTGGATATATTACACAGTGTCTGAATGATATTTGCAAAAACTGTCATGCTTTATCACGCTATTAAAAATTCACAAAAAAAAAAAACAATACTAAACAATAATTTAAACGTGAAGAATTAGAATTCAATAAAAACATTATTTTATGTAAAATATAACAAATAATCCATAACATGTTTATTTTTAAACTAACAATTCTAAAAATAATCCCAATATTATTAAAAAATATAGTTTATATCTACTAATTATCGCTGTAATAACTAAAGACAAACGGCTTAGAAGTTGCTGCAACGCTATCTCAATATATAACAAAGTACCACAAAAGAATTTTATGGGTGCAAAATTTATTTGCATACGTATTTTGATGACGACTTGTCAAACGGTACAGAAATTATTATAAAAATGTATGACAAGGAACCTCTCTGAAAACTTTTTCCTATGTATGAATACGTTCTAATTTTATTTTCGTCAATACAATATATTGTATTTATTAGCTTTATTATACAATTTTACCTTTTCTATTTCATATATTCAATGCCAAACCAGTACATAAATACGTCGTATATAAATACGTTGAGTGGTATAAATAGTAAATGCAGTAATTTAATAATGAAGGGAATCTTAAAATAATTGTTAATGTATAATTTAAAGAACACAAATGTAAGTTCAACAAATCAAATATAATTTTTATTTCATAATGGGTATTAAAATAGAACATCCCATCCTCTTGAGTTTTTAAATACAAACTGACTATTCGTGGAGATGAACGTAGCCACGATCTATGGTAAAAATAATATGTCTCCTCCGAGCATTAAGAGGTTGTTCACCCACTATTTGGGCTACCCCGCTCGTTCTTCCCTACGATGTGACTATTTGTCAAAGTACAACCTTGTCCGATGCTTTTAATTTTACTAATTTAAGGAATTGAGATGTACCACCTGTTATAATATTGAGTAAAATTAACTGCGAGTCTGGCAAGCAGCGTATAGTAACTCAATTCTTGTTATATTGCCTGCTACTGTCTGGTTTGTTGTACGTTCTCGACGTACCATCTCCATAACATCTGTAGATCCGAAACGGCAGCCATAAATATTTGTCACTTTTAAGAGCTTCTAACTCAAATATCGACGTCCAAATTTTATTTATTCATAATGAGAAATTGAAAGTTGTACAATTATTTTCGGTGACATTTTTAAACATACAAAAAAGATTCTAATAAGTAAGGAAATCGGTAGCGGTTCCGTCTACAAATTGAATCTCAGACTAACTATAACATTTATACTAAAAATAAACGGTGGATGTGCTTTTTGATACGGCAGCTTATCCGTCCTGTAAGCGTTGCATAATAATGTATGCTTACGTGTAATACACATACTCTCGACTAGGGCTACCACGAATTTGACATGTATGTGGATAAGTTCTTATTTAAATAATTTAGTCCTGTTAAGCTGGTTATAAAATTTAATTAAGGAATGTCCGCTAGATTAATCGTTAGAAAACTCTACAACTAAACACGACTACTAATGTGACTACCGAATTATACAAGAGATAATATAAGACATTCGGTAACCACTACAACTACTGCACTACGGTGGCACTTTTAGTTTAACATTAAGTTTTAGCTACCACATGCTACATGGCAATTTCGAAACTGTCGATAGAAGTACTATCTGCCTGTTTTACGTTTGAATGCAGCTGGCGTTATATAAACAAATATTCTTTTTAAATCTATTCTGGGCCTTTTGTTTACTCTCTAAAAACAAAAGGGTGTCACTTAAAAGAAATATGTATTAAAAGAAAATTCCTAGATCAAAGATCCGAATGGTCACTTTACAATAGACGCAGGCGCAGCTCTCAACACGCGACACGTGCACACTCACATGCATACGAGATAAGAGCGCGGTCACCGACCTCGGTGAAATGGTGCCTGAAATCGCTCTAACAAAACAATTCCTGAATTTAACCTGATTCTCTACCGTATTCATTATGTATACATTTTTATAAGTCGCTGTATTACATAAACTATCATGCTACAATTTAAGCGCTTAAATTATTTGTCTGTGAAGAAAATATTAGAAAGTAAATATTAAAACAAAATAATATTGATTTCTATGTTAACTATTTCACTGAGCAAATATTAAATTAATTTGTTAATGTAACTTAACATTTTGTGTATTATATTTATTATATATAAATATGTAAATCATACTAACAGTTATAGCATATATATTGATCAATTCAAAATCAATTGTGAAACCAATAAATAAATAATTAAACACAATATGATAGAAACCTAACATAAGAGACGAACATAAAGACCTTGGACGTCCAAACGTATGTATGTATATATATGTGGAACCAGTTATAAAATCCAATCCGATCGAAGTGAATCGGGAAAGTAAAGCCAGTTAGCCGTCTAACGAAAATGTCGGGTTATTGTTAGCTACAGAACAGTTGGCGGAACGAGCGGTTGTGATCTTGAATGGAGTGAAAGTGACTTCGAATACTTCCTGCAATGAAGAAAGTGAACGCCTCGTGAGTAGCCCGGCCCTGCCTAGATGCAGCCGATCTGAGATAGATATCTCTTTCAATAGAAATGCAAGAAAGTTAAGTTCAACGTACCCTTGCAAAATGAATCTTCTTTTATGTAATTATAATTTATTTTGATCATAAAGTGTCACCGAAGAGGTAACGTCATATTTTTTTCAAAAATCAATACAGCTTCATGCAATCGATATTTCAATATGGTGAAAAATTATTTGATCTGTTAAGTAGGTAAAGAAGATTTTGAGATTGATTTTTGGACTTTTTGGAATCTAAAATAACAATTTTATCTATGTAATTAGCAAATCTGTATTTGTGGGTGTATCTTTACTGAAAATTATTATTATCCATTTATCTATATCTGCTATTCTGAAAACAATTTAAAATTGTAATTAAAATTATCGCCTAGTGCTTATTTAATAAACGTTTAGGCAATTGACGAAAGGCTAACTAATTGAACTCTAGTGTATAATTTATCGACGCTTAAATCTAAATAATTTTAACCTATGACAAACACGAATAATTACTGTACAATCTATATCGGTTCTAAGTTATGTAATGTTTCTATTGAATAATTTATAACCGTATTGAAGACAATTATGTACTATAGTCATTAAGACCCCTTATTGTTAGAAGCACAGCGACCACAACAACAACAAACAAGAAAACAAGACAAGAAAAAGTAAAGGAAGCTTAGAATAAACAAGCAGTTTGCTTATTTAGCTAAACATTGCATTATCCAAATTTAGAATTTGAGTTCATAAAAATTCGAGAATACATTGAAAGATCAGCACTTTCCGGCAACATAAACCGGAGCTGCGGTTGTATGTTAAGGGCCCAGGTCTGATTCCTGTACAAGATGAGTAGTTAAACCTGCCCTCCATGTCAATCTACCGCCATAACAGCATTTGCTGTATCCGGCAGCCATACATTTGAGACTCAGATGTATTCTGAACGAACTCGCTTCACCATCTACGGCCTCATTTGTACAGCAAATTATGATGGAATGTTTTATAATTATGGTGGATGGCTTGTTATAAAAACAAATAACAGTTAGGAAACCATTTTTTTTAGGACAACTACACAAAAACAAATTATTATTGGCAAACAAAAGTCCTGTATATTTAACGTACATTAAATAAAGTTTTAACATGGCGGCAACTATCCAGCGTTACACATATACTCCAATAGAAATAGTTGCAAACCGTAAACAATACGAACTTCATTGAACAGCAAACTCTATCTCGGTATTGATGGATCGATTTTACATTTCGCGACATCGATGTTGGTCGTTCCACTCGGTTGACGATTTCCGGGGAAACATCGAGTTTAAATATTGAGATGTGCTCGACGGTGCGTATGAATGAGACCAGGAATTATTCAGGTGATGGAAGAAGGCAGGGACGTTAACCCTCGCGGGTCTACGACCGGCCGAGTTTCAGCCAGCTGATCGCCATGCCGGCCCCCGACCCGGCATGACTAACAAATAGCTGACGCACCGCCACCCCGTTATTTATTAAATACGTGCGTGATTTATGTGTTACCACATACGTAGCCATTCCTTCACAAATTACTGATTTAAAATTGCCTTGAGTGATTTTTAATAGACATTTTTTGTACATAGTTTAAAACTTAAAATGAATAGCTTTTTGTTTTTTTGAATATTAAAGAATATATTATATTTTATTTTAATTGATATTAAATTATAGTGATTTAGTGGCAAATACATGATTATAACGTTAAAAAATAAAATTTTTAAAAATAAAAGTTTCAATACATCCTCTCAACACTAGATGGCGTTAATCAAAAAACCATTGTAAAATTTGAGTTTAAAAACCTGTATGAAAACAGTCATTTACTATAAGCAAAATTATAATATTGATCATGATTAATTTAACGAAAACATGGTTAAATTTCACAACGATTTGTTCTTGTATTTTTATTATGATTTATTTTCAATCACTAACATTAATCTGTTAAATAAAAAGAAAGAAATTAAACTTCATTCAGACAGCTGACAGTATAGTTTATAATTTTTTCGATTGTATGAATTAGTGTAAATCATTGTTAAGAAATTCTTTTTGTTTTCATTTTTTATTTTATATTTTATTTTTGTTCATAATGGGAAGCAACCAAGATGACAAAGAAAACATTGATGTTATTCCTCGCAAGGTGGAGGTCATCTACAGGCGAAAAACTAGAGAAAGGAAACTGTTTATGGATGAATTAAAAGAAATCCGTAAGCAAAGGCATAAGCGTTTTATGAAAAGAATTATTGCAGCAATTGGGCCAAACTGGTATTACGAACTCAGTGAACCCCAAAGAGCAGCTTTAGATACATTAGAATTTTCAATTTATCAAGACGTGTTAGAAGGTCGACCAAAGAGATGCGAACGTGTCATACGTCTCTTGGGTGTGTATCCCCGACTCTACACCGATGATCTCATGCATTGTGTAATAACGGGGCGTAAAGATCCTAAACAAATGCTCGCAAATGTATTCGGTTTAATGTTTGGTCATGCAATAGATGGTAAACGAGCCGCCTATAACTTTAACGGAAAACTGTTACTGTCAGCAATACTACATTTAGGTCTACCAAACCTATTGGAGTCCTTACAAAATATGTTCTATATGGAGCAGGAAATACCCAAAGAGCCGAAACCAGAAATCAAACCTAAACCTATACTAAAATCTCCTTATTTACAAGAAATGACAGCATGTTTATACAAGCCACCAAAGCGTAAATCGCTGAAACCTCCACCTTTACCTAATTTGGATGCATTTAACGAGCCATATGAACTAGAGCCCCTCATACGTAAACCTCCGCCTCTGCCACCACCGCCACCACCACCAAAAAAAAAGCTGCCGCGTTCATACTGTGAAAAACTCGCCGGCATCATACCCTTGGTACCTTGTTCCTCCATAGACAACATATCTATGAAACCAATGAGGCAAAGCAATTATCGTAGAGGGAGAAGGAGTTCAAAAATTAGTATTCTCGAAGATAAAAGAGCTCCATTTGGTATATGTTCCGTAAAAAAGAAACCACGGCGTAAAAAACCAGTAGCCCCTACAACGGGTCTGAAAAATTTACAATACGTAATATTAGGTGTCTCTCTCGTTCATAATAAATATGTGTATAATCTTGCAAGTATTTCTGTATTGCCATCCAATGGATACTTGATACACGGTGGTTATGCTTATATAAAGGGTGTATACATAAACATAAATTGTGGATATCGCGGCCAGTCGCCCCCGCCAGCCCCCGACCCTTGCGACTGCGTCGCGAAGTGGACCGATGCCGTTTTCGAATACATAAAAAACACAAAATGCTATTGTGGCCACTTCTATGACTATGGGAATGAAGGCGCGTTTTTGCCCGAAGAGCTACCTTTTTTTGAAAAGCCTACTCCACATACAACCTTTCGATTTAATTATCAAACAATATATGATTTAGATGAAAAGCAGATCTGTGTTGAAAAAGAGTTTAAAAGGATTTGGGATACAGAGAGTATGCTGGGTGCACCTCCTAAAGATAAAAAAGATAAAAAGAAAAAAGGTAGTACTCTTGGTGATAATCTTAAACCGGAAGAATATCTACGGGCCGCTCTTAGAATGCTTAGACGAGAGAATGTTGCAGCAAGATTACCTGACATTCATTTAGTTCCAGTATTAAAAGAATGGATGCGGTATCGTGTATACGGGCCTTATACTACCAAAGACAAAATACGCTTTATGACTCAGAGCACTAATTCTTGGCAAAAGTTTTGGAGTCTTGAAGTAAAAGATTATATTCACGTTTACCCCCCAAGAGACCCGCAATACGCTGGCACCACGAATTGGGTTCATAAACAAGATCTAGTCGATAGCTTCCGAAAATACACGCAAAAATACAAAATGGAATTATTTAAATCCATCGCGAATTTTAATAACATGATGTGGCCTTCAATGTGTCAAGCGCAATTTCCAGACAAGAAATTTCGAGAAATATATTTTTCCTATCTAGCCGCTCGAGTTGAGGACTTAATCTTGATGCACCCCTATAGTGTTAAAGAAACTGCGGAGCGTAAAAGAGTGTTGAGAAATAAGCGATACAGCTGTTTAAAGCCGGTCGAACGTGATGAGTAACGATACATTTGATTACGTAGAAAGAAAATTTTCTATGAAATTTATTTTCTCAGTTTTCTTTTATACATATAACTGAGGAAATTCACAGTACTTTCTTCATTTCCAATACGTTCTTATACATTAAGTAACTATTAAACAATATGTACGCGTTTTAAATTTAAAACCAAATATAAATTTTGTGATGTGTTCCATAATATTAATAAAATATGCATTTTGGTAAAAACTAAACTTATTTCATGACTAAAGAAAAAGTTATTATTGGCTAACCAAGATGCTTCGATGATGTCAGAAATAGCTCTGCTAAAACATTATTGTGTAACGATTTACAGGAAGTTGCAGGCAGTACACTTCATAGACTAAACAGCTTTATGTTCAAAGTAACGAACACCGTTCTATGTACCACAAGGACATTCAGCTTTACTTGTATAAAAACTAGATTAAGTTTAGAGTTTCATATGGATACTAACATTTTTTTTCATTTATTGATAAGGTGTAAATAAAAAATAAATATATTTAATTCATAATTTAATGTGATAAGAATATTACATACCTAATAAGGTATATTTTTCATAAAGTTATGGCTTAAAATTATTCACTGTAAACAACTAGGTTGTTGATAATGTTTGCAAATCAAATAACTATTTTGATACAATTCATTGAAACTACTTATTTGATGGGCATTTCGAAAACGCAATTAAATTAATGCATTTTTTTTTTATTATTATTTTAACAATGTTCACACTATAATAATACTCAAAGGTATTAAAAATATTTTCTCTTTTGTATATCAATTCTAGTATGATATAATACGCTATTATTATTATAATACAAGTCTTATAATATTTATTAAAAAAACTATAACATTTTATTTTTAAATTACAACACTAGAGCTACGTTCGCAGTGATGTACCACTTACTACAACTCTACTGTAAAGGATATTCAATTGTCTTTGGTATCATTGTTACAGAAAACAAAACAAGTTGTCGATGTTCTGCAATGAAAACATCAAATCGGATTAAAAGCGAATACTGATATTTTAATAAAAATTAAAATCATTTAAAGCATCTCTTCTTATTAAAACTAATGAACAACATTTAACAAATCTACATAGCAATTGGCTGAGACAGTTGCAATACAAATTAGAAAATTAACACAATCGTTTGAAATTCCCATATATAGTTTTATTGTTACTGACAAATGCAAAGGTATTTCATAAAAAATTCTTCCATTTATGCTCTGAAATATTGAAAAATAATAACAAAATTACATGGACATATCAAATAACAAACAAAGCAATTTTTATTACTCTTTTAGAAACATTAATATTAACACGAATTCATTGAACGAATTTAAAAACATAGGAAAGCCTATTTATGTATGAAAATACAAATATAAGAAACACGTTACAATGAAGATGAAATTAATAAATAAACACAATACTTTTAAAATGTAATTAATTTTTACATTTATATTATATTAAAAAATCGATTTCTCTGGGATAAATTACATTACTTGTGTCCGCAAAAACCATACGTGGTATAGAACAGTTATTATTGTTGCAATTTCATGGATAAAAATATATATAATGATTAAAAAAAAAACGTATTGTGTTCATTTATTTTTTGCACACGTTACCTTGAAATTTGAAGTTTATGAAAATGGTGCAAAATAAATATGAGTGTCAATTTGTTCCCTCGTCGCACAGATTACAAACTATATTTAAACAAAGAGTTCATATTTGCAGTTCGTGGTGGGAGTGTGCGGGCGCGGGGTGCGGGGCGGAGTGCGGGGCACGCTGCTGCAGATGCACGAGCGCGGAGAGCAGACGCGTATTGGCCTCGTCGAGGGCCGCGATTCGATGTTCTTGCGCCTCAATCACACGTTGCTTGTGGGACAACGCCGCAGCCATCTTACGCTGTTCCCGCCTTAACTCCTCTTCCACACAAATTAACCTAATATTTGTAATGAAATAAATTATACCCATAATTGAGAGCAAATGCAATTTAAGATAAAATTTAATATTAAATGGCCCACTCGTCGTATTTAAAACAGAACTGTTAAAATTTCAATCAATTACATCGGACCAACATATTCATATCTGTATTTTTGGTCGCTGGTTAACCCTTTTCACACGAGAGGTGACTCTCACTCACCGTGCGACCCGCAATTGGGATTCTAAGTATTGATCAATAAAAGTCACCTATTATGCGCAATGTTACCATATAAATATTCTATACGACAACTTGTGTACATAATCATTAAAAAGTAAACGTAGAATATGAGTAAAAGCGGTATTATATGTCTCAATTCGAAGACTAGTTCGCGCGAAAATATATTATCGAGTGCAAAGGGTTAATATTAAAAGAAAACCTTATTGCCTTGTTAAATCTCCATAATGGATAAATAACTATTTTCAATTAAAGGGTCTCTATTTATTATATTTTATTATTCGATGTGTTAACATAAAAGGATAACGTACCTGGATATAATCGCCTTCATTTTGGCATCTGTATGATCTTGACCAGGCTCGGCTGGTCCCAAACGTCCTCGCAATAGTTCTACTGAACATTTTAACCTTTCAATCTCACGTTCATACTGGAAGAAATAAGGGATACTTGAATAAAGAAACGTACGTGCATGTATACGCAAACAACGCATTCATATGTACAATTTTGATTCTCAAACATATGTCTAAATAGAGAAATATCAATGCTAAATTCTTAAAATAAACATAACGACGGCCATTGATAAATAAAATAAAGGATTTATTAAAAAATATTACCTACTGACTAATTATAATAATTTTTATACAGTACATTCTCGAAGTTATTACCTGTTCAATAGTTCTATGGTGTTTGGAAGTGCGGCGTCGCCCCGTCGTACTGTAGAGCGTCTCGTCGATCTCGTCCGAGCTATCGGTAAGGTCGCGCGCGGATTCCAAACTGAGTCGCCGCTGCAACTTGTCTCTTCCAGAAATCTCGCGTTCTGTCCGAACTTCCCTCGTATTAACCCGTTCACTGGTCTCGCTGGATTGTGAACCTCCATACACTGCTTGATTGGGAGATTCCCTCCTCTCTCGCATCCCGTAAAAGTCTTGTTGTCTCTCTAAATCCTCATTTAACCGACTGCTTGATATCTTGGCTCCCGAGTAAGCCCTGTCTAAAGGATAATTTGTCTCGGGTATAGTATTCTCAGTCATAGTAAACTTTTCCGGAGAATTTTTGGAATTTTCAATATTGTACATCGCTTTTTGACTTCTCGATATTTGAAGCCTGTACATTTCCTTGTTGACTTCCTCCACGTTGGAGTCCGTTCGGCTCATCGGATATCCGGAGTCGGTTGAAATGTGATGAGGCTTGCTTTCGTACATAGACTCTCCCCTCTGACCGAAATGTTTCAAATTCAGTTGATTTTGATTTGTGGAGTACGAGAGCATAGGATTCGTCTTTGGCATTCGAGTTTTACTGCTTTTCCGTAGACTAGGAGAGTTGCTGGACGATTCATCGTCCCTTATCCTAGGTGAGTGGCAGGGGTTTCTCTGGTACAAGTCTTCATAGTTACAATTGTCTCTGGATAGTTTTCGGTGGGTATTGTTGCGGTTCTGTTGGTTATAATTTCTACCATCGTCGTTGAAGTTGGTGGAACCTTCCTCCGAATTGGTTTCAACGTTGTCTGTGCTCAAGCCCTCCTCATCTATCGATGAACTGGATGAGCCACAAGGACACCGCTTAGATTTCCTGTTTTCATTGTTTGCATTCTTCTCTTGAGGTTGGCGATTATCTTCCATGTTGTAGACAGGATTCGTGAACACCAGCGGCGCTATTTTTGAGCTTACGTTGAGATTTTTTTGAACATTATCTGCCGTGGTAAAGTTTTGTATACCGTATTTCTGTATGTCGTATTCAATTTTCTGTTGCACCGGGCTCTTTGGATAGAATTTGTCATTTTTACTGTCGTAAAACTGCTTTTCTCTTTGTTTTTGGTAATTTAGTTGTGAGTATCGGGACATGGGTTGGCCGCCATTTTCATACTGCTGGTGGTGATGAGTTGTATTTTCGATGGGGCTGCTACTTTGACTGTAGGTGGCGATGCTCTGGTATCCCGAGCTGGCCACATTCGACAAACCGCTGATCGAGACGTTTGAACCGTTATTCGTGTAGTTTGTTTTATTTCCATTGACAATGTTATTATTATTGTTGTTATTGTTTGATTTTGGTTGCGATAAATTCTTTTTATTGTTCAACTTATCGTCAACAATATCTGAATCGTCCGCATATTTTAACAGATCGGACAGTTCTTCCAATGTTGCAGTCTCTTTCATTATGTTTTGCATTTCGCTCGATGTATAGTTATGATTAATACTGTCGCCACTCGGAGACCTTTCTGTATTGTAATTACTATTGTGAAAATGTTGTTGTTGGTTATAATTGTTCGGCTTGTATCTGTCATGGAATCGTCTCTCTAAGCTTTCGTTCACACCATTGCTAATGCCTTTGGGATATTGATCCGAGCCGAAACCGATTTGTACGACCTTTAGGTTAACGCAGTGTTCTTGATTGTTGTACTGGGAGCTGTATCTGTCAGGGTTCACGTTTTGATTGTTTGCGTTAGACCCGTATCCGTTCCTGGGCAAGGTGGCCGAGCGCAAGTTGAAACTCGGAGACTTCGATACCGCTGCGTACGTGCTTTTAAACTTGGACTCATCGGCATTCGATTTAGACGGGCTTATGTTGAATTGGACGCCATTTTTGTTCATGATAGGCGAGCTGTGCGCAAAGTTACTGTTGAGCTGACCGTTTGTTGAGGCTTCTACATTGTTTTGTTTCGTCGGCGTGTTACAAGTTGGATCGTTGAATCTTTTAAAAAAAAAGAATATTATATAAACTATATATACTCAAATCTTATTTCATCATATATTTGATGTCAAAAATAGAATGTGTATTTCATCAAAATATAGTTTAATTTTCTCACCTAAAGATGTTGTCAGTTAGGGGTGCCATTGGTCCATTGTCATTGTTTACCAACCTCTTGCTAAGTTCGTCGAGAATATCCGATAATGGTTCTAATTCCTGAATATAAATTGGCATAATAAAAATAAACCTTGATTCGGCGATAAACAATGTAACTAAATTTCGATATGGATTAAAATTGTATGTAATAATATTTTAAGTTTAAAGTTATTATTTTATATAACACGTGGTGAAAACTTTTTCATAAGTAATTCCAGCGTGGGGCGTATACGCGCCACGTGATTAGGGACTTGTTAACAGGAAAATTTGTAAACATATCGAAGCAAATTCGTAACTTTACTTTTTTCTTTGTAAGACAGTAGTCCCGGATGCGATTCTAGTGTCACGTAAGCTTGAACATTCGTAGGCTTTTCCTTTTGTATTGCTATGTTCCAGCAATTTCAGATATAAGAACCAAAGTATTGTGAGCGAGCATATTCTGTTTTAACATTATATGTCATTGATTTTCTCTTAACATTATTGTAATTGCCTTCCCGTTGGCTTATTGTAGATAAAAAACTTGCTATGACTTTTTTATTTAAAAATTATGACAAGAGCATATAGGAAGTATAAATGGTTGCAATACTTGAATCCTCGCGGCGGGCAGTTTGGGCAGGCTGTCAACGAGCAGGCCGTGTAGCGTCGCGAGCTGCTTGCCCAGGTCCACGTGCGGAGCCCACTCGGGGTCGGGCTCCACAATGGTCGCGCCTTCCCCCCGCGTTCCTTCCGACCCTACGGAGCCCTGCGACGCAGAGGAGTTGCGCTTACTGTCGTGTTGAGGCTGCTGCGGTTGCTGCTCTTGAGGTCGCGTCTGAGGATAAGATCAAATAATACTATATTCTTATTTACCTTCGTTGCCACATAACGCTGCCATACGGTTGCGCAGGTTTTTATTCATATGTATTAAAAATTGCAATGTAGAGTAAAAATCATAAGTATTAAGAAAGAATAACAGAATATAACAATAGAACACAAAATATTTTATTCTCGATGTTAGCAATAAGTTTAAAAAGAAACTAATTTACGTTGTCAACAGCCAATAATTTGTATGAAAAGTTTAGCTCAATGCGTAGTGTTAATCGTTATTTTATAACAGTGTTATTTGGTTTAAACCCCTAAGACACTCGCAAGTAATAATATTTAAAAGTGTAATGAAACATACTGAAATAGTCCTGAGAAAAGCTTTCATGTTGGGTGCCTCCTGCTCGAGGAAGTCATTGAGGAACTCCATGAAAGCCTCTTTGCCCTGGAAGCGCGTAAAGTTGGCTAGAGTCTGCAGGGTCTTCGCCACTAGCGTGAGATTGCGCGCTGCTCTCTCATTGGGGTATTCTGAAAATAATGGCAAATTTGAAAATAAGCTCTACGCACAACTAAGAGAATCTGAAATCTGATTTATTTTCAACTATTTTTATTCATCTTCATTCAAATAATGACAACAATTTAGAAATTACTTTTCACATCTGAATAATAATACGCGAACTTTTTCAAATTATG
This sequence comes from Pharmacophagus antenor, assembly GCA_018245475.1. Lineage (NCBI taxonomy): Eukaryota > Metazoa > Arthropoda > Insecta > Lepidoptera > Papilionidae > Pharmacophagus > Pharmacophagus antenor. The sequence goes on from DWQX01000982.1 coordinate 22,166, forward strand.
CAACAATGCTCAATTAATTAATATTTCATAAGAGTTTATTTATCAACATATTAAATTAAGATAATTTCCGCGATCTGCATATATTATAATTTAAGCTTTTTCGGGTCTATATCGCGGAAATATTCACTAGGTACAACACCTAATATATCTCGATGTTTCGGCGCGAGTTCCATTGGCCGTGGTTGCGAGGCAGACTGCCCCTTATACGATATAAACGCGAAAAAGTTTAAATTATAAGATAATTTGATATATACCATGAGTTATTCCAAAGAGGCTCGGGGAGAGTATTGCTGGACAGAGAAATCGAAGGAAGATGGACGCGCTAATCAAGTTGTCTGAAATGTCTTCTCGACCCATCGACGCTAGTCTGAAATTTTAAAATATCTTTTAATTATTCTGCTCAGCTTACCACAACACTACAACAGGTTTGACCATAGTCTGTAAAAGAAACAGAAAAGAAGCTTAAGCTTAGAAACTTACAACCATAAACCCGTATACCCTTATCTTGTCTTACGACCAGCAAGTTATAGGTTATTCGATCCTTTTCTTAAGCTGTTAACTGGTCAGTGATAATTAAATATTTTTTTCATCTCAATTACATAAATTATAAAAATTTAACGATCAAACTGTATCGTCGTTTAACTTATTATAATATTATTTATTTACCCAGTTAATATTATCAAAACTATCGAAAAGTGTGTCTTTTTCATGGTTTACAATATTTTATATTAAAGGTCATAGTCGTCAAACTCACTTAAAAGGTTAACAGCCCGATACTACAGGCCAGTGCGTAGGCCTTCTTAGATGACCCTTGGCAAAATATTATGAAAACTGAGGATATAATAACCGTCTATTTGTTAATTTTTTTAGTGCTAACCTCTCTCGAAATGTAGCGAAGCAGTCCCTCAGCGGCGGCGGGAAGTCAGGCGCAGACTGCGCGATGGCCCGCCAGGCGCGTGTGACCGCGTCGCGCAGTGCGCCCTGCTGCCGGCGCAGCGCTGCACCGCCGCCCGCGCGCATCGGGTCCACCTCGCACTCCGCGCCCCCGCCCGCCGCCCAGCATACCGCCTCGCCTAGCGTATCCTGCACAACGGGAACCGATACGTTAGTATCCCGTACTTTCTTAAGTATAAAACCAAATGCAAAAGGCACAAGCTTTTTGATGCGCCCATTTTTATTACAGTCCAAGGAGAATGTAATTCATAACTTAATTTGAAGATTACATTTAATTTAGAATGTAAGTAGTAGATCTTATATAAAATTTATTGAGAGAAATTAATGCTCAACATAGAAATGTACATTAAAAACTTTGAACAGTGACGTATTGACACAACTTTATACAAAAACAAAACATTAAATGTGATATTAAAACCCGGCATAAGCACTGGCTTAGTTGGAGCAAGAAACATGATTTCAAGTAATATTGTTATGATTACGTTTTAAAAAATAGCTGAATTATTTCATTCGCCATACCTGCAGGTACTGATCGCCGACCAGCTTGAGGTAGGCCTCCATGCTCTTGGTGGCGAGCGAGTTGCCGCGGAAGGTGAGCGAATGGTCGCCGGTACGGCGCACGTCAAGCGCCACAACGTCCGCAAGGTACCGCGGCGCCAGGCCCGCGCCCGCCATGCACAGCACCAGCGCACAACCAATGTCCTCCTTCGCTTTAACGCCTGCAATGCCATACCGATCGATCATTACCGATTACTATGTATCTTATCAAGTGTTTATTAATTACTATTAATAGTAAGATTTGCCTAAAAGAGAACTAGAAATTAACACATAAAATATAGTGACTTAAATTGTTATAATGTAAATCGCATTTTACAACCTATAACCTTATAATACTTGTCAATAGCGATAGCTTATATACTTTAAGAACATAAAACGCCTAAAATTCAAAACAAGTCATGATTGCGATTTTTAAAAAATAACTGGTTACAAATTTTACAAAACAATCATTGTTATAATTTATTAAAATAATATTTCCTATGAGTTCTGAGTGTTGTCAATAATATTTTTCTATTTTTAATATTTACTATGAAATATGCTTTGAAACCTAATAAATATTAGATTTTTGAATTACGTGGTCACATTGGAACTCACCAATGACAGGCTCGAGGTATTCACAGAGGCGTCGGTAGTTACGTTTGAGATAATCCAGGAATCGCGCGTAACAGTCCAGCGGCAGTACGTCCACGCACTGGTAGCGGCACTTGATGCGCAGCGCTGGCGCGGGCGTCACGCCACGGACGGGAGACTGTGGCTTGTCTTCGCTCAGCGGGTACCACCGCTCGTTCAGGTAGCGCGAGGAAACGTCGTCTACAGGGATGCGGACCGTACCTGAAGTGAGTAACAGTACGTAAAATATAACAAATTGTATACAAATACTTCGAATGCAGTTAGAATTAGTAAATGTTGTCTATAGCGACCGTGGAAGTATAACTGTATTATACATATACAGATTTTGCAATTTAACACACCCTGAGAAAAAAAAAATTCGTAGTTAGAACAATTTAGAAAAATCTTTTAAAATTTTTATAAATCAAAATATAAAAAGGATTTGAAAAATATACTTAATAGAGAATAAAATTAAAACGTCTTTAATTATTATAGAGAAATATTATCAACAGACACAATCTTTTGTAAACACACCATATTCCAAAATAACAAAACATTTTTCATTAATTTTAATTTAAGTTGGCTCAATGGAGTGCGATCTTAGCTATAGTTAATGAAACCTATTTATCAGTTTTAAGAAATTTAGATACATCATTATACAAAATAATTTCGCTAGATCACACCATTTTAAAGCTTGAATATTTTGTACTGACCGACTAGTGCGTGCTTGTCCCGCTTGCGGGCGCGTCGCTCAGGCTCGCGGTACACGTTCACGTGTATGTTACGCACCGCCGGTAGCGCGCCGAACTCATACACCTCGCCCCAGAAGCACAGCTCCGTCTTTAGCTTCGATGACGATCTGTTCGCGAGTGAGATTTGAAATTATTTATGGCATCATACATTCGTTCTTTATATGAACGAGTGCATATTTCACTACGACAAATCTACAACGTCTAAAGTACGCTTCTACATAATAAGTAACGTTCGTTTATCCTATTTTTTTGCACAATAGTTTATAAACATTTCAATTAGTTATAGCCCTTATTTTTATTTTCTTGCAGGAGTTACAAATTAATGACGCCGCTACTTATGAATACACGGCCGTTAAATTTACTAGTATTTATCATATGAAAGTAACATATAAAATAACGATATATTTAATATCAATTTGTTTGTTCCAGCATAAAAAACGTTTATTTACTTTATTATTAATGGTTACAATAGACAGTAAAGTCCGTTACACTTTTATGTATATTCCAGGCGCGACTCAAAAAGCGAAGCGTGTCACCCACATTTCCATACCAAGTTAAATTGAAAATTTAATATTCAAATAACGTAACTATATTTAGAAACAATACGTGATATTATAAATGTCAAATTAAAGTACACTCCCCTTTCATGAAAGCACAAAGCGTTTAAATATATCTCTTAAGAAATAAAACATAATAACCACACAAGAGTTAACATTACCAAAAAATATATGAAAAAAATGAATCAAAAATTTTTTTTACCTTGCGTAAAGCGTGTCGTCCAGTAGTATTTCACAGTAGTATCTTTTCTTTGGCGGTATGGCCTTCGCCTCGAGCAGCCACAGTTTAACGGTGCGTTCACACCGGCGGGTACGCATCTCGTCTGGCCGCGCTGCCTGCCGTAAGCTGTGGAAAAAATTTAAAACCGTATGGCATGTATATTTGTTATGCGTCTCCTGTTGACGCACTACGGAATTTGATATCGCATGCAATCATGACGCTCGAAGATATGCTGTAATATTTAAAACACCACGTAGGAACTTAACATTGGGTTTTCTGTTAATTAAACCAACATTTAACATTTAAAATTATGGTCTACTTAATTTTAAATTATATTTGTGAAGTTTGATAGGAATAACAAAAGTGTATCATCGACTTTATTACCGTGCAACACATTTAATTAATTTATATCAGATAATATAGTAAAATTTAAAAATTTTATTTTTAACCCAAATGATCATGGTTGATGATAATAGATATGGCAAGGTAAGCCAAAAAGCTTTTAAACACACAAAAGTTTGTTTACTCCGTGTAGCAGGATAGTAGGACGACATGAACCAACCTGTATATCCAGCGATCGCGTTCTTTCCTCGAGGCGCAAGCAAAGTATCGTGGCGCTCTGTTCTCAGCACTAAGCGCAAAGCAGTGCGGTCGCCCTAGTACTGAGGAGTGCAATGCGCGAATTTCTACCTGGAAATACATACGTTAATATTAACCATGTACGTTAGACTTAGGCTTACTTAAAGGGTTTTGTTGCATGTAGAGTTCTTTTTTTTTATGTACAATCTCATTGTTAAAATTTACGAACGCGTTGATAAAATTTATTCCTGATCATCGTACCTATTACGCAGATATTTAATATACATCTAGTGGATATAAACACAAATAGTATTCATTATTTAAAAATAATTAAACATGCTATGTAGCAATACATTAATAGTAATATAATATAATAGACAAAAATTCGATAATAGCGTCAGACGCATTAAGCCACATATGATACGTAATAACGATACCCGAAACTAAGAAATCCATATCATAAATTGTGTGACGACTACAAATTCCATGTTTTTTTTTTATAAGTGATACAAAACAATATTTCCGACCGCGTGATTACTTTGACCTTATTAAAACCAAGCGACTATAATAAGTCTTCCATAGTGTTGCATGAATAATGTTTCAGTGTATAGAATTGAGAGTAGTGGCCTTCAATGATAAAAAGTTGCGCAATTACAAACCATAAAATAATATCAATGTAATATATAATATATGTTACATTGATATATAAAATAATAACAATGTAATATATGTTTAAAGGAATTTTTGGACATACTTATGTATCTGAACTACTTACTTAAATAATTATAGCCCCAGTGACATGACAATTCTTTAATAAACTTAGGATCTCCAGAATAATGACGAAATTAATTAATAAGGGTATAGGTAAGCAGATCAATGTATTATTACCAAGTATTGAATAATGAAGTACCCGCGAATAAAATTTTTTTCATAAGCCGTGATCTGATATTGGTTTAACGTTTACGCCTAATTGAAGGTGACAAATGTTCGGAATCCGGCAACCTGAGCGCTAATGGGATTAGCGTTTGTTAATTAACTACATTAACCTTTTGGACGTACTTACTTGATTTGGCGGTCCCAAATCCATTGTAGACACGGCTGGTGAATGTGCAGATAGTAGACTTTCATGTGATCTGTAAAACAAGTAATATTACATACTGAAAATAAGCACAAAGATACTAAAGTTTCCATATTAGACATAGACTTAAAAAAAGAAATTGCGATTTTTTTATAACATCTAAAGGATAAAAAAGAGCCTTTAAATTTATAAACGGTATATCTACGAGTTGTTCATATAACATAATTAATTCGGTAATGGTACTATCGCCGTCCCTATCGTGTCAAGTGTAATTACTTTAAGAGTTAATAAAGACGTCACAGTTAAGTTATATCGCGTCAGAGACACTCGGGTCTAATGAGGATTCGGTAAACGCGAGCAGCGCGGAGGGGCGCGGCGTCGACGGTGACACTCCTAGACGGAGCTACTACACCTCGTCTAGATAATCTTTTTTAGTCACGGAACTGGCTAATACAGACTCGTTTATGTGTTAAATTAATAAGTGAAAAATCAGTATAGTCAAAATTTATTATACGCTCCAATGCTTTTCTTTTTATAGTGGATAACTCAGTAACGATTTTTTTTTTGTTATACAACTGCTAAAATGATAGTTGTAGATTTGAGTTTATACATAATAATTTTATAGAAAATAAACTACAACACTAAATATCATATATAGTTTCATTAATATTTTAATTTTTAAATTAAAATATTAATAAAACTTCTTAGCCCATAAATATCTTCATACAAACGGAAATATTTGAATATTACCTATAAAAAATGTAGCAGTTCAGAAACTATGAAGTAAGAATTAAGAAACGTTATTAAATAATTAAAGATCATAAATAGTTCATGTGATCAGTCTCATAATATGCATTATTATTCAAAATTAACATTATAGTCTTCGAGCTTCCATGTAATGAACAAAATGTATAAATCATATTTTAATACCAAACTGAGATAGCGATTTTTAGAAAAAATATTTACAAAAACTATAGAAAAATATTATAATGGTTATCTTTTTCTAGTAAAGTAACTAAAGTAACTTAATATTTCGAAAATCAAGTTTTCTCTCGATTTCGTGTACAGGAGGTTAGACTTTTATAACAAATAAGTAATTGTTACCTCGAAGTTCGCAAAGCGTGTGTTGGCGGATGGGTGGGCACTGCAGCCAGTGCTCGTTCCCTTTCTAATTTCGTAGCTGATTTGGTCCTCTTGAGCGGATTGCTCCTGAACGAGCGTTTCGAAAAGAAGAATGAAGCAAGCCGCGAGGGACTGTGCTGGGCTTGCGCACCCGGCACCGGCGTGCTCGGAGCGGAGCCGCGCCGACATGCTTTCTCGTATGATGTGTCTGTGAAAATAAAAACAATAAAATTAGACTTAGAAATATGTGGTGTCGAACCTACCCCGCAGATTATTACAGACACAAATACAAACAGATATTACATAGATTGTAAATATATATAAAAAGAGGTTCGTTACAAATTACAGCTAATCGTAAATTCCATTCAATTTTAAATATTTAAACGATAATCGATAATAATAACTCTTAGTGTATCCTGCAGGCGACAATGAAACCATTGTCATAGGATCTAAAATATAGCACTCAACCCTTTGACCGCCATTTTAAATAAGTATTTTTAGTAACTTTATAGTTTTTGTTGTTAATTATACATCAACGCATAAAATTTGCTTTTCAGACATGATTGTCATACGTGATATCTAATTGGTGGTATATTACTGGGATCTGTGATAATACTATTTTTATGTTTGATTGGATTTAATAAAATAATAACATAACTTAATTTCCATAAGTATAAATAACCATAAATTAAATCGTTCACATTATCATGACACTTATGAAAGATCTGGAAAGAATATACTTTAGGCACTGACTTCATAAGTCAACGGAAGAAATTAATTAATACGTGTTCAAAAAAATTAAAAGAGTATATAATTTCAAAATAAGTGTAGGTTAAACCGACAATCTTTGATCAGTGAAATAAATATACATGTCGTGATTAACTTCAGTTTTATGTAGAGATACTTTTGCGCACATGTCCACATATTTCACTTAAACGTGTTCGCTCTTTATAAAAGGGTAAAAACAACACTTTATATGTTTAATAACAACCCCCATTAAATTCATACCGCACTTTACCTAAGCATGAGAATCTATTAAAGAGCTCTCGCATTACTACCATTCCTGTGGAATACACTGTAGCGACTGATTTAAAGAGGACATGTAAAATAATGGACCTAATCATGCGGTCACCGATACCTATTCTCGGCATTGATGCGTGGGGTTCATTGTTTACAAAATGGGCCACTGAAGGAAAATGACGTATTAAATAGACAAGTAGTCTACTGTATAGTTTATTTCGCGGATTTAATTTTGTATTTACGTCATCTCTAAGTCCAGATATTCAATCAATTGATTATTACCGTACGAAACAAAGTATGTATCAAAATATTCAATGGCATATAATCGTTCCTTTCTTAACATTTTGTTAAGTGACAATGAGGCCGTAAATGTTAAGTGTGCTTGCCCATAATACTTTGTCTCACACATGATTTCTGGAACACAACAACGCTGTTATGGTAGCAGGTTTTTACTGATCCCTACCACAATTTAGACTCCACTACTCATAGGGCTAAGGATTTTAACCTGGGATCCCTACGTCATGAGGTAAACAGTAAACCTCTGCACCAAACACAACGGTTAGGACATTTCATTCTATGCAGTTAAAACAAATCGCTGCTTTATTGTGTTGATGTGGGCTAAATGTTTTGGCGTGGTTTCCGGCGGAAGTTGCGCGCACGCCGCCCGTGACCGTTGCGCTTGTGCTTACAAATAAGCGATAGATCCTTGAATGTTTTGCACATATTTTAAAGATATAATTTTACGTGCACTAAAAGCACAAAAAATAAATAAGAAAATCGCATATTTAGAAAAATCAAGTAAAAAATATAATCAAATATCACGTTTTCTTCACTTATGTTGTTCTTGTAACATTAGGCGAATTGATCACACATGTATCGTAAAAAAAAAATCTAGTCATTTAATTCTAGAATTATGGCCAAAAAATGGTAAAAAAAATGTTCTTACATACGTAGTAGCAGTAAAAATTTTAATGTTATTTTAGTACAAGCAGAAATTATAATTCAATGTGAGCTAACGGTTATTATCATTTTATTTTAAAACCATGTCCGAATACATCTATTACACAGCTTTCACATTTATCCACTTACGCTATGAATCGTTTTTCGTAACGAGTGATTAAAATTGCCCTTTTTTTACCGCAAATCGTACATGTTTAAAAGCATTATTATTGTAATTTTATGAAGTACCGTTAAGTAAATGTTCTACTTCAAATAATAATTCTCGGAAAATGTTAATTCAACAAGTGGGTCATTTAACAAAATTCTATGTGGGACGTTGTTAGAAATGTGCGGATCGCAATTATTCTAATAACAAATGACTCAACTATTTTTGTTTTAAAGTTTACTTCACATAAAATACAAATCAACTCTGATGACTAGTAAGCAAATATGTTAGTACGTTTATTCAACAATAAAACGTGGAATAAAATATAATATCGTTTACACTACCTGACAGGGATGTACTTGTAAACAAAAACTGAGAGATCTATGGGCAATTTTGTTACTAGATTTAATATTCAAGTCTACTTTTTAATACATAGATAAATAGAAAATTCATAACTCAATAGTCAATAGTTGTAATTTAGTATGCAATAATTAAAGTAAATGTGATAAAAATTTAAATTTGAAATACGCAGTGTCAGTTTTAATATTTATGAGAAATTAAGATAACAAAAACAAAATGAAAGGAAAGTTACTATGAAATAGATACGTACATAAAGTATTTGTAAATTATATGCAGTGTAAAAGTCGTTGTTTTACTATTCCAGCAGACACACAAACATGTTTCAATTTATAAAGTATGAGTACATAAGATTTATACGTAACATATACTTTCAAATGGCCTCAATAATCTGAACATGTAGGAACAGGAAGTACGTATTGAGTAAGATGACAAAAACAAACCTATACACCTAATGTTGGTAGAATCTCATCAAGATGCTTTAAGCGACTTGGAGTTCACTCGAGTGTAAAATCCACGCTAACCTGTAATAATAATTTGTAATCACAATATTTTATTTATAAAAGAAGTATGAATTTAAGGCATTAAAAGCTCGTGTCGTATCCTAAATTAGTACGTCTGCCTGATAGCAGCTGAAAAGAAAAACATCACAGCCTCGACAGTGTTCGCTATATAAATTACTATATATATAAACGTGGAAATTATATTTCTTCATTAACCATCATTGGAAACGTTATTAATGTAATTAAAAGTATATTGGCCACAATATGTAAAATCATATGGTGTAATACCGAAATCTTCATTGTATAGTATGTTAAAATACGAAACTCATTATAATTCCAAAGAAAATCTTTCTAGTTACATAAAGTTGTAAAAAATTATAAAATTACTTTTTTAATTCTTTACTTATATTCAAATTTGATGTTTTTGCCCTTCATCTCCATAGCAACGTTATTTATTTCATAAAAATACGAATTTTTCATCCCTCACATTAGCATAGATACTAATCACAGAACACGGAATTTTTTGTTAACAACAATGCACTATGGCAAATAATTCTATACAAAGTTATTACAAATAACATTTATTATATTGTGATATATATTTCTATGGAATCTCTTCAATTTATAGATTACTGAAAAAGTGGCATTAATACGTAAATTTTAACAAAAACTTTAGTGATACAGTCCATTAAAATATTTAAATATCAAATAATTAATAATAAACAATTGTCTAACAGAAGTCTAAAAAATAATGATGAATAAGATAAAAAATCTCAAAACATTGCAATTGCGATGTGCACTAACGATGTGATTTTGACACTTGAAATTGTAAAGAGCATTAAATGCTAAGCCATACAAAATTCACATAAGCTAAAATAAACAATAAGCAGAGCATAAGTTTTCATTAAACTTTTTTAACTAAATAAAAGCGTAGTTAAAAAGAGTAATGCGACCGCAGCAGATGTTCCTTAGAACCCATTAACCGTTACCGTATTCGTTATGCGACGTCTATTTTGTCATGTACTTTGACTTACAACCGACGTAATAGAAACAGCGTTCGTCACTCATCGCATTCGCGCGTTAACGTCTAGTGTTTGTGTATGTTCAATTGCTATTAACATTTTTATTCGACAAATTACTGAAATTGCTACATCAAAGTATGAACATATTAGACACTAAAACACACTCTTTAAAGATAGTATTGGAGCATAGTTGATTTGCGAAGGTACTACATCATTGCAGATTTGCAAAAAAAAAATTACACTACAATATACACTGCCGGCCAAAAGTTTGAGACCACCTTGAAAAAATTACAATATTGAATAAAACTCCAAAAGTTAGT